>WTSP01027940.1:54395-65479 GCA_025331215.1 Actenoides lindsayi | reverse complement strand
ACAGCCTAACAAGTCCCTCCCCAGCTTTCTTGTAGCCCCTTCAGATACTGGAAGGCCACAATAAGGTCTCCCTGGAGTTCACTCACAGAAGCTTATTCTGAAGGAGCTTCTCCAACCATGTATCCAGCAGCAGCAGCAGATTTGGATATGGTCAAGACTGCCACAAACTCCCCCCACCCTCTGATGTTTTTTCACATGTCACTTTATGTGCCAGGGCAAAGCACTACGAACACAACGCTTTGTCACCCCCTTTATCTTTCATCTTACTTATAAGGAGAGAAAAACTTGAGAACTCAGCGAGCATTAAACACATGGAATGGGCATGAGAGTGCTGCGAAAGTCTAGGAACTGTCATTCCCAAACTGAACTACTTACTGTGAAGGGGGTTGTTCGTTTGTTTGTTTTTTAAAGATAAACAGGGCTTTTTTTGGTCTGTTTCATGAAATATTATAGTTAAGATCCTGCTTCACTTCCATAAATGGATGTTTTTCTTAGTGTCAGTGGGTGGTCTCAGAGTTTTGACAGAGGACCATCCCAAGCTAAAAACATAGGATGCTACAGAGATAGCCCACCTGCAGTGGGGGTGGATGCGAAGGGGGGGGGAAAAGGTGATTGCAAAGGCCAAAACAGACTGGGGGGGGGGAACCAAAGGTCAGAACTGTATTCACAGCCCTAACAATGGGGGAGCCCTGCTGAAATGAGCAGCCAAAAAGGACAGATACATTAGGAAAAGAAGCAGAAAGAGCCAAAAATTTTAGCTTTCACTTACGCTGTTCGTGGACTATTATTACTTCTTTTTTGTTTAAAGGTCTGAATAAGAAACTCGGAGATAGTGCTCGTCATTCCTTTTAGGGTAGCTAAAGCATTTGAAAACTGGTTTCTTTTGCATCTTTATTTTATGCTAGCCAATTTAATGAAACAGATGGTACAAACCATATGCCAATGTAAATACCTGCTACTACCTTGTGTATTTGCTTGGTTTCTTACCTGTTTTCTACAAGGAAGTCTACCACGTATTTCTTCAGACAGTAGAGATGGGCATCCATCAGCCCTGTTCTGATGTGCATTCTGGGGTGCCTGGAAAAGAAAAAAGAAACAGGAAAACCATGGAGCTTCGCACGGGCATTTGCACGAGCCTGACTTTGCAATTGAAGCGTGGACAGGGAAAAGCAGTGTGGACAGGGAAAAGTGTGAAAAGGCAGATCTGTCCCTTTCCATCCACTGCTGCACTGAGAGGGGACTGGTGCAGGGTGCCATTATTGGACTGTGTCTTTAAACTTACACCTGCTGGCCCTGGGCTGATTTGCTGCAAAAGAAAACACCTCCTCCAAGGAGTCATTACTCCTGATACATCTTCTTATGTAAGTGGAAATTGCATATTACTGGGCAGGAAGCCAAAGTAATGGGCCCAGAGTGCTAAAAGCTACAGTGGGTAATGTCAGGGTACAATAATTCAAAGCTGCTGGCTAAGTGCCTGCCTTAATACGCAAGGCTGTGCATGTTCTGCTAGCAAACACAACACCACTACTGTGTTTTTTCCAACACTTCCTGGAGGGCACTCAGGGAAGGTGATGGGGTCTGCTCACCTTTCCTACACCACACATTACAAACCACTGCCACAGCTCAATTACAAAGCATTTGCCTATCCAGCCTGGTAAGGTGGAAGAGAGCAGTAAACCCCCTGCTCCTCGTGAGCCCAACAGCCCTTGGCTTTCACACCAGGGTTAATATTTCAGAAATCTCCAATAGCATCACTATTTTGAGATAAAAGTTTTAAATCACAAAGACTCACTGATTATTGCTTCTCTTTATGCATCCTCTGCTCTTAGGTAGTGGAAACCCTTTCTGGAACCTGTCTCAAAGCAGCTGGATATTTTATGCCAATATTACTTTCCCTTCCACAGACCTGTAGTCTCAGTTGTAAGTGTTCTGGCTGTCTGAACTCTCGCCACTAGTTCTCAGGGCAGAAAAGCCCCAAGAATATTTAACTTGCAAATTAAAAGGAGGCAAACCACACCACCACTCAGGGACTACACACTGGGCCACTCAAGAGATTAGTAGCCACACTCACACTCCAGAAACGATCAAGGAGAGAAATTTCAATCCACACCCGAAACTGCCTCTGTTTTCACTTTTCCTCCTTTGATGCTTGGATTTCATAATGCAGTTTGAATGAACACATCTTATCAGTATGTTCCATGCAACCCTTGGTCACTTATTCCAGAACATGCTAAAGTCTGACATTTGTGATCATCATCACTTTTATTACGTAGTTAGCTCAGCAGAGGAATCACTCACAATCTGGGGGGGTGTATTTATATATATGTGTGTAGTAAACCAATACCAGTGCACTGAATATTTAGTAACAGCAAAATTATTGAGAATATCAGGTGTTGCAGTAAACCACTGCCAGTGAATTTCTCAATACATAAAGCAACTCTTTAAGTCTTAAACTTTTATACCTTAGGTGGCATTTCTCAAGCGTGCCGTTCAATTCAAGGTAAGCACATTATTGACCAGAACACAATTCTGCGAGTCCCACTTGCAAAGCAAAGCTCCTATAGTAGTAGGACGCTTTGCAGTAAAGTATGTGGTACTAAAAAATGATATATGCACTTGCAGTAGATTACTTCATTAACAAAACATGAGCTCACCTAGAAATGCTCCTGTACTGATGTTATCAGTGGCCCAGATGTTGCTGTGGAAGTCAGCCCAGAAAGCAATGTTCCTTATGCAAAGAGGATAGGGAATCCACTAATTTTAATGATGTCTTGCAGTTGGAAGTCAGTAGACTCCCTCCTGCTCTGCATCCTGGGGATGGTTTCCACACGAGGAGTATTTATGAGAGGGAGAATTTTTGTATCTTCTCTGAGAAGGACTCCCTTGTATTTATATAACTGAATATTGAGTTTATTGAAATGTGTGAAAGAGACAAATGGAAAGAAATAGAGCAGGGAGGAAAGCTGGGAAAATGAACAAAACAATGGAACAAGGCAAGAAGCATGAAAAAAAAATAAAAATGGATGCAACAGGGGAAGGAGAGGGAAAAACAGGAGGAAAAAAACCCCCTAATTACTAACTTGAAGATGACAAACAGGACACAGTTTCTTTAGTGCCAGAATGCCAGGTTCATCTCTCCCTGTGTAAGACCTACCACAATTCCCTTAAACACAAAACAGGGGAAGGCTGCAAGGGCAGGACTTGCAGCAGAAGAGTGTAAAGCAGGAACTCCTCCATAAATGCAGCTGCCAGTCTCTGCAGCTTTCACACACCCAGTCTCCCCACCTGCAAACTGGAATGACACTATTTAGCTACGCTGCAGGATACTGAGGATTTGTGGGCTGCAGTTTGTATCTGCCTGCAAGTTCTGTACCAGTTTTTCTGTAGTGAAGCAACTTTATAACCAAGTTACATAAAATCAAGTGGACAGTGCAAGTGGGCAGGCTGCTCGGTGCTGTCCTAGCCGCAGCTCCATCGCACACACAAAAAAAAACCCCAACACAAAAACCAGCGAGACAAGATGTCCTGAAACAGCATTCCGAGCTAGCTTTCAATGTAGAATATACTGACAATAATGGAACATCATGCTGGACAAGAGGGAGGTCCCACAATGAAAATCCTCTGAGATACAGACCACCTCAGCGATTTGCAACAGAATAGTCCCATAGATTAATATTATAATCACAGCTTCAAAGGTCAAACAGGCAAGTTTGGGCACATGCATAAACAAAGCTGCCATTTCTGTAAACCAGACTCAGGGAGAGAATACCCCCACGAAACCAGACCGATAAGAGCACTCTATCATAACGAGCCACTGAAGATGATGCTAATTTTCACTGACCGGTGCTCAAACCAGTTTATCTTCGGGTAAAAGCAAAGGAGCCAAATAATCTAACAGATAACAGCAACCTCCATCACCATTTCAAATGAGCATCTGGTTACTAATATGGAAAGCCACGCCGCCTTCTCCTGCCTCTGATCTTCCCCTCCGTCAGCTAATCTTTGCAGCATATGAAAAATGAGCCCGTCAGAAGGAAGGGCCGATGAGAGCGACTCGAGGACCGAGCAGCGCGTGCTGCACCTACACCCAGCGCTCTCCGGGAGATAATGCAGCAGGCTTTTAATTATATCATCAAAGCAAGGGAGAAGGTCCTAGGAGGGGCTGGCTGCAGATGGTTAAGTGTTAATGAATGCCGGGCTGGGTGGCTTATCAAAAGAAAAAGGCTGGATATGTATCTGAGAGGGTCACCGTTGAGATGAAAGTTGGAACGGCCATTGTTGGAGCTCTTTAATGAGGGAGAAATGTCAAATGTGAGCCCTCTAAGAATCGTAGCAATTACTAAATGAACTTCGGTTCAATCTAGCAAATGTAATCAAGCACAAGTCATTAAAATACAGGGTAAAAACTCCCATCGGCGCTGCCACTATAGTGTCTATTATTGTCTGTGCTCCCGTGCAAGGGAGGGGGCTGCTCCGGGTTGTAAGCTCTGTGTGTTCTGTTAAGTGATGGCAGATTTTAGCCCTAATGATGACGCACGGAGGGCCCCCTGGCAGAAAGTTGACAATGAGGAGTCTCGGAGAGATCTGTGGAGAAGTCAGGGAAAGATCAGCAATTAAAAGAGCGATTTCAAAGAACGCAATTTAATGTGTAAAATTAGCTTTTATTAGCAGGTAATTCCACAAAATCCTGACGCGGGATGAGAGTGCATAAAGGTCTGCGAGAGTCCTTAGAAAGGTCTGGCCCGTAATTCCTGACACGCCATTGTGAAATAATAAGCAGTGCTAACAGGATTGCTGCATGCTTCCTACGTGGCATCGCTTTGAAAGCGGAGCCCGGAGCTTTTCTCTCCCCGATAACCTCCCTCAGGATTTCCTCCCTCGGGGACCTCAACCACCGATAGAGCAAACTTCCCTTGTTTAAAGGCAAAAAGATGGACAATTGTTTCAACTGTAAACTAATTAAGAGAGATTACCCCCAAGAGCTGGAGGTTCAGGCCGGCCCTGCACTCCCACTGACAGTGTGATAATGCCAGGCTGGGGTCAAAATCATAAATCTGAAGGGAGAGCACATAATGCTTAAAGCCAAAAAGCCTCTCTGCTAAGCATGGGATATTGCCACATTAACCTCAGCACCTCACAAATAAACTAGCTGAGAAAGAGAAATCCCATGGCCTCTTTCCCTTTAACTTCATACAGCTGCTGATGGAAAATATGAAGGTCTTTAAAATGAGCTCAAGGACCCGAGGCCGTCCCTGCTCCAACACTAACCCAAGCAATGACACAATAAAAAGCCAATCATACCTGCTGCTAACCTGGCTCCTGAGCCAATACCTGAATTACACCCACTGTTGGGCTTATGGAGCCTTAGCTCATTTTCCTCCCCATTCCTCCACAATAAGTAAACAAACAGCAGCACACCGAGTGCAAATGACGCATTCCACACTCATTCCTTTTTTAGTTAAAAGCATATAGCTCACATAGTCCAAGTAGCCAAACAATCTA
Source organism: Actenoides lindsayi (assembly GCA_025331215.1). Taxonomy (NCBI): domain Eukaryota; kingdom Metazoa; phylum Chordata; class Aves; order Coraciiformes; family Alcedinidae; genus Actenoides; species Actenoides lindsayi. The sequence continues at coordinate 59,977 of WTSP01027940.1, read as the reverse complement.
CTATGCTCCCCCTACCCCCCCTGCCCCCTCCGTACTGTACTCCTGCACACGTGCCCTCGGATCAAACGCGCTGCTGGCCCTGGGCTGTCTGCACAGAGCTGCTGCTCTCATCTTGACACCAAGCCAGCGTGACAGATCAACGCGAAAAGTCTCACAGCAGACGCTGCCAGACCACCTTTAATGTCTCGAGCATTCCTACTTTTGGGGCGGGGGGGGGATAAATAAATAAAAATCCCTAAATCATATTGCTCATTTACGGGACAGCTCTTGGCTGTAAGCTCTCTAATAATAAAAGAGCACTGTTGCGTTGGCTCTCCAAAAATCCCAGACACCTTATGACCTTAAGTTTGGGGTTTTTTTTTTAATTTTTTTTTTTTTTTTTTTTTACACACTGCTTTTGGCCAAGAAGATCCCAAAGCACTCAGCCAGATGAATGTCCCCACTGTGTCCCGGCTCCTTTGCCCACCAGTGAAATGCTGCCACCTCCGGGCTGAACCGCAGCAGCCGGAGCCACGCAGGCTGGGACCCCCCGGCCTCCCCCGGCAGAGCAGAGCTCAGGCAGAGGAGGATGCTGCTCGGGTGGTCCAGCTGGGGCTACGAGGAAGGAATGCCTCGGTGGTGTGGAGAGGACAGGGGCACGGAAGAGGAGTCTCCCCAGCTCTGAAGACGGCGTTCGGTTATCACGAGGTGTCTCTCAACACGCTGCCCCCCGACCTCCACTTCCCAGCCCAGAGGCACCCGCTCACCCTCTCCTTCCTCCAGCTTCTAACAACCTGATTTACAAAGACAGGAGGACAAGACACACTGCGGTCCCTTGAGGACCGGGCAAGGGAGGACACACCACGTTTGCAGCTGAGCATCAGCTTCCCCCGGGCAGCTCTACCCCAGACCCATCCTCTCGGTCGCTGCTTCTGGAGGCACCGTGTCAGGAGTGGGGAGTACTTCCCAAACAAAAATGTTTTATTGATCTAGTGACCCAAGTTGCTTGAAAGCCTTCCGAATAATAAATATTTTCATTTAAAACCTTCCCCGCGAGCCATTTTTCTTTGTTGTATTATATTATTAATATACCCCCGAGACTATAATAGAAACTAGGAACCTAATTCTGACAAAAACATGCTGAAAACTTTTTGGTAAAGGAACCAACTTTCTTGGAAAGCCGAAGATTAAATAATTTTCTCTCGTAGGAAAAGTCTAGGTTAGCACTCAGAACATAGGATTAATATTTATTCAAGGTCAGTAATGGCTTAGAACAAGCTGGTGTGACCTGCCACAGAAACTGTCCTTCTCCTGGCACCAACACCGTGCTTTAACACCAACACCTCTCTTGACTTTGCCGTCGATCAGCGAGGGTGCCGATGGCTGCACAGCCAGCTCATCCCGTGTAAAAAAAAAGTCCCATACATACAATGATTTTCCTTGCCCTGCTTCAGCTTCCCCTTAGGAAAATGAGAAGAGGAATTCCTCCCCCACCCCCAGTCCAAGGAGCAGTCCCTGGGGGTGCAGGACCACATCTCCAGCTGCACGTGCAGCCCCCTGGGAGCATGGGCAGAGCATTCCCCTAAACCTGGTTCTAAGGGGCTACTCTGCCTTGCTCAGTGCTAAGAGCTGAAGGAAACAACAAGGGGCTGGGCTCCCCACAATGCCCCTGCCCCTTTCCTCTTTCCCTGCCGCTGGAAAAAACGGAGTTCACGCAAACATTTTATACCGGCCGCTTTTACACGAGATTCGTGTCTGGTGGAATACTCCAATTGCTCTGTAGAAACTGGGCAAGCAAAAGAGAGAGACCAAAATGATAGTAAGTGCAGAGTTTGGTGTGAATACACTGCGGAGGAGGGCAGGGATTGCCAGAGACATTATTAATAGGTTTTACCCTTGAGCTCTGGCAGCTACTTGTTCTATACACAGAGGAAAAGGATTAATCAAGCCTTGCACGTAAAGGTTCTTTCTATGGTCTGCCAAAATATTTAAAGCAGTATATACAAAGTGTAAGCCTTATTATTATACACATTCAATGTAATCATCTTATGCTACAGTTAAGGCCGGGATGACAATAAAGTAGATTATTGTGCACTAGAACCAATTTAATTCCAACTCAACGGGACATGGCTTAGTCACTTGGTTCAGAACTGAGCTTATTTTTCTTATGCTGGGCTAAACTGTGCTTTAAGAGATTTAATTGAGCTTTGGGAATTGCTTTCTTTGCTAAAGGAGGAGGAAAAAAACCAACCCAAGTCTGCACCTGGCAACCCTCATCATTTCCAATTTTCAGTTCGTTTTGCTTCCTGCTTCATGGAAATTCACCTCAGTAAATAATTGTTCCTTAAGATCACCAGGGCCGAAAGGATGATAACACAGAAGAGGAACAAGTTTTAAGCAAACAGTTGAAGCTGGAGGATTGTCCAGAGGCTACTGAAGAACAGCAGCTCCTGCTGATCCCTCCTACGCCAGTTCCCAAAGGGCTACGCAGCAGACATATGATATATTTCCTTAAATCAAATAATTACAGTAAGTGCATGGGAAACAGCGACACTGAATGCTGGGTCAAAGCTGTAGGTCACGAGCAATATATAGCTTAAATGCAGCAAGGCTGCCACATTTTCTTCATGCCATTGGCCTGGACTCAAAGGCAAACAAAACGGTCCTTGGCAGAGTGACCGGCTGCTCCCAGCCTCGCTCGGTAACGCTCCGCAGACCTTCTGCACCTCCCAGGTGAGGAGGGTTCTGGGTAGAACCTGTGGTCTGCAGCATTTGGGAGCTGAAGGTGATGGCAAACCTTTGGACTACGAAAACACACAGGCAAAAGAATTCCTCCCTCCCCCAATTTTAAATTGCAAGTCAAAGCAGAAAAAACCTGAGGTCAAAATAAGCATTGTAAGTGTTCTCCTTTTACTCAGATGGCCCAGGAGGAGGACAAACTGAAGCTGTCTCACATCCCTTTGGGTTTCTCATTGTGAGTAGCCTTCCAGGTACCTCATGAAAGTCACCTACTTCTGCACCACACGGGTATTAAAAATCAAAATTCCCTCTTGAAATCCGTTTCTGTGCCACACCTGAACACTCGCCTTCCTTTCCTAGGATCTTCTTCACTTGGCAAGCAAATGGGCTCTTATGATGGAAGGTGCACGTTTCTGAGTCTTCTTTAGAAGATATTTGCATTCAAGACAGTAGAGTCTTGTGGGACTGGAGAACAGCCTGACAAGAGTCCAAGAGCAGGTCACCAGGGTTAGAAGGAAGGAGAGAGAAGAAAGAAAAGAGCAATACATGTTGCGTTAGACAAAGCAGCATCTGGCTGTCTCCAAGACTTACAGCCTAGAAAGCAAGATGACATGAGCTTTGACTCCAAAGATGGGAAAAAAAAAATCAAGTTTTATGGCTTAAATTACCCAAACCTACCCAAATCCAGCTCATGTAGGATGTTTTCTGCAGTAAATCTGGCAACGCTCCTTTCCTTCATCTACTGTAAGTAAATTATACTGAGCTCCTGCTCCTCGAGGGTCTGTACCTTCCTCGGCTGATGTTTCCTTTTGATTTCCCCCTGGAACCTACTGCTGCTGCCTCACTTTTGATTCACAACAAGCTTTTACAGTCCTATCTATTCACATCTCAACTCCACTGAAACCTGGACACTTCAGCCCCTGGCGACACAATAACCACGCTTCACCCCGACACGATTCCGACAACTGCAAGCGTCAGACAGTTAATCACAGAATGAAATCAGCTTTATCTCAGGCAGAAATTACAGTGGGCAGAGAACGTGGCTCTGCCACCACTGCAGAGGGAGCTGGGCTGTGAATGCCAGGACACGGGCTGCTCCACACCTCAGCAGTGCTCGGGGGGTACGCAAAAGAAAAAGACATTTTAAGGGAAACTACGCCAAGGTATCAGCAGTGGGACACGATGAACCCTGCTTCCCTACAGGAAAGCACAGGGGTTTCCCGACCTGCTGACACCAAAGGCATGACTCAGCCCGTGCAGTCAGACACATCCTCACACGCACACCAGCCTGGATTTAGGGCAACGTAAACCTTGAGCCACGAGGTTTCAGGACAGAGCCATCGGGCACATCCTCAGCACAGCCCAGCCCAGCCCAGCGCTGCCGTGAAACCCACCCCAAGCGACAGGAACAGCACACAAGGAATGCACAGATACTGATGGCCTTTTCTAGTTTAAGAGAAACCGCACTATTTAATTTATCAGCTAATGTTTTGACACTATCAAATAGGAACTCTGTTAAAACAAAGCCTTAAAATTCCGAGACGTGGCATTCATTTCTGCAGAGTGACGGCAGAATTTCACACCGAAGGGGAAGCGAAGTCAGGCTGAAGTCCCTTGCAGACATCTCTCATCTTTTTAACCCAAAAGGCCTTTAGGATTAATTCTTTTAGTAGCTAACTGGCATTTCACAAAATACCATCAGAAATACCGTGGGATGACGAACGTTAAGTATCAAGGTAAAAAAACTAAAGGGAAAAAAAAGACAAGACACAGAAAAATTTATCATTACCACAAGAAGAGCTTAATATCCAGCCAGAGTCCAAATTTGCATTTTTTTTAAACAGGTAATTACAGCGGTTACAACCTCACTGGATTAATTTCTGCTTAGACCAGATTACTCATGATTTAAAATTTCCAGCTTTGTTAATAGCTATAACAGAAGCTGCTGCTTCATATTACTGTAAGAAACTGAGCTTACACCTACAATGCTTTCAGGAGGGCACTGAACAAAAACACAGAGTGCACCGAGGACAGAGCTGCACTGCCAAAGACCTTTCTCATCTTTCACCCATTACTGGGACCTGAACAGCAGCTTAAGTTTGGGCCAGAGGAACGTCACTGCCTTCGAAATATGGCAAATATTGCAGAGGAGGGAGGGAAATCCAACTTTGAGCAGTAGGTGAGATCCCTTCCCTGGGACAGTTACTGCTGACTGAGATACTCTGCACAAACAAGAACGCTGCTCCACGCAGCCCAGCACTTGCTAACTCACTTCACTTGATAATGTAGGAGACAATCCCTGGTCATTAAAAAAAACAAAAAACAATAAGAAACCCCACGTTTGAAGAAAAAACTGTTTGGACAGCTAATAAGACACCGCTCATCTGTGTATTTTCACAATATAAATACTCATTTTATTTTATTTTTTTAATTATTTTTTTTTTAGCTGCAGGCACAAAGACCAATTTGGGCCAAAATTATCAAGGATTTTAATGTTGTGATAAGGAGATATCATCACACTACTTGTGTGGAGACAGTGTGGCTTCAGCAATGAAATAGGAGAAATGTCATTCCTCTAGACTTCAGTGGACTCTGCTATAGTAGAGAACCATTTTCAGCACTGATCACAAGCTGGTATTGAAAAGCAGGAGACAAGACAGCAGCTAAACCCTGTGCTGCTTATGCCATCTGGGTAGGGAGGTAAACCTCAGAGCCTAGGAGCAACAATCACTGAATCATCAGGGTTGGAAGGGACCTTAAAGATCACCCAGTTCCAACCCCCCTGCTATGGGCAGGGACACCTCCCACTAGAGCAGGTTGCTCACAGCCCCAGCCAGCCTGGCCTTAAACACTTCCAAGGATGG
>WTSP01027940.1:29582-45975 GCA_025331215.1 Actenoides lindsayi | reverse complement strand
TCCAGAGAAGGAGACTCCACAACCTCTCTGGGCAGCCTGGGCCAGGCTCTGGCACTCTCACAGTGAAAAAGTTTCTCTTCATGTTAGGTGGAACCTTCTATGCTCAAGTTTATACCCATCATTCCTTGTCCTATTGGTGGGCATTACAGGGAAGAGCCTGGCCCCTTCCATTTGACACCCAGGTATTTATAGACATTCATAAGATCCCTTCTCAGTCTTCTCAAGACTAAACAGCCCCAGTTCCCCCACTCTTTCTTCATAGGGGAGATGTAAAGTTCCACTTCAAGTGACAACTGAGCCAGCTCTCACCGCCCGATGTGAAGGGGACAGGTTTGGCTTTTTCTTCTCTCCCCACGGCTCCCTCAGCATCTCTGGGCACGAGCTCGACGCTGCGTTTCTGATGATCATTGCATCCTGTTTTTAATGGTTTGTCTAGACAGTGCTGACATAACTATGAAAATAGTTTGGTGACCTAGTCTAGAATTAGTGCACATAAAGAAATCAACCCTCGCTTCTGATGTTTGCAATCAGTTTGAATGACTATATTGTAGCACAACTTAAGAGGGAGGCAGATTTGGAGTTGCTCCAAAGAGCAAGTCGTGAGCAAAACACACATCCAAACAAACCCGTGCGGTAAATACGCAGTGGGCCGGGGAAGTGCCTAACTGCAGGTTAGCCAAGCCTGGCTTTGGAGCTGCGTGGCAGGTTGATGGACTCTGGTGTAAGGCTGGAGTTCCCCTGTGGTTGACCCAAAGGTTTTTTTTCTGGGAAGCTCATAACCCAAACTCTGAACTTGGTCCCTGTGACACACTGCTGGGTATTTGGAGGAGCTTTGTCAGCAGAAAAACGATGTGTTCTTTGCAAACGTCAGCTGTGCTGTTAACAACATCTTGGCTTAGGGGTTCATAACCGTTGGGATGGGTGGTGCATCCTGGTGGCTACCTCAGGAGTACCTGGGTGACTCTGAGCAGCCTAATTGTGCTGGACTCCCACTCTGGTCCTGGATTAGAGGCCAGTTCCTACAACCTTTGACTAGTGCCCTAAAATGTGTGTGACCTGCCTGCTTAGATTACTAATCCCAGGTATTTAAACCAGTCTTCTGAGCTGTAGGGACAGTGTGGATGTCTCTATGAACCACCTCCCTCCCGTCGTGGTGTTTGTTGTTGTGATAACAATTTGGGCACCCTGGAAGAAGGGTGCAGCTTGAAATGAGGTCCTTGGTTGTAACATCGCAGCAACGAAGCTTTGGGACTGTTTTGGTTTTGGTGGTGGCGGTCGGAGCATGGCCTTTGTTGGGTCTGGTAGCCTTTGAGAGCTGGATTGCTGCCCTTGCAGGGGACAGCAGCGCATCCCCCCCCGTTCCCGTAGTGAAAATGGGGAAAAAAGGGCAAAACATGAAATTCTGAGCTCATTTGCAGGGAAATAAATGATGTGTGAAAGGGAGTTGTTTGTTTGATGGAGCAGTTGAGCGGTTCTGTGCTTCATGTATATCTAGGCAGCATGTGGAGGTGTTTGTTCCCAGTTGTGTGCAGAATGGCCTCTGCCCTCAAGATCTCCCAGTGTGTGCAGGAACAGGAAGAAGTTTCCAGGCAGTGTGAGCAGAGGAGGAGGAAGAGGACAGGCCGGGGGTGTGCAGGGGTTTTGCTTGCTTTAGGGTGGAAGGGGAAGGATGACATTGCAGATGAAGCCTGGAGCAGCACCTCGTGCTAAGGCTCTTTGGGGGCTTGTGATTTGTAGGCGTTTAGGATGGAGGAGTCCCTTTGGGTGGCAATGCAGCTGTCCATCCTCTTAGCCTGAGGCTTTGCTTTGTTTGCCCAGCGGTAGCTTTTGTTCTTGGATTGCAATGTGGAAAATACTGGAGCTGCAAGTCTCCTTTTGGAGAGGGGTGAGAGTGGGAACCCATGAATGAGGCTGCCCTGGGCGGTAGGTGCAGGATGAAGGCTGGGGACAGATATGTGCCTGGTGGGCATTCAACAGTCTTCTTTCTGGCGTGCTGTAGGATTTATGGATGCAAATGCCAGGCTCTTCTCTGTTATGGCCAATGATAAGACCGGGGCAATGGGTGTGAGCTGGAGCATAAGAGGTTCCGCAGAAACATAAGGAAAAACTTTTTCACTGTGAGGTTGCCAGAGCCTGGCCCAGGATGCCCAGAGAGGTTGTGCAGTCTCCTTCTCTGGAGACTTTCCAACCCCACCTGGATCTGTTCCTGTGTGACCTGCTCTTGGTGATCCTGCTCTGGCAGGGGGGTTGGACTCACTGATCTTTCGAGGTCCCTTCCAACCCTTAACATTCTGTGTGATCCTGTGAAAATGCCTCTCCTACTCTTCTTTCCCCTGGAGAATCCCCAGGGCAAGCAAGAGCAAAGAAAGACGGCCAGTGAAGCCGGTGGATGTGACCTAAGTCTGGCATTGAGGAGAGCTGGGAAGGTCTTCCAGGTTTTGTATCTGCAGGAAAGAGCCAGGTGTGAGCTTTACTGGGGAGGGCAAGCAGGGATTTGAACAGCTTCTGAAAGTGGGAGACCTCTCCCACCCCTGCCGTGGGTGGATGGGAATCATGTGTGTGGGGTCCAGGGTGGGTGGGTCTGGGACCCTCAGCCTGCTGCCCTCCCCACCTGCACCAGTTGCTCCCGTGCTGGGGAGAGGGCGGTGGGATGGAGATGGTGTGCTACTGTGTGTGGGACTGAGTATGCAAGGCTTGGATGCCTGGTGATGGTGCGGTGATGTTGGGAGCACTTGAGCCTTTGCAGACACGCTGTCGCGATATCCAAAGGGCGCTGTCGCGATATCCAAAGGGAACCGGTGGTCGTGACATTTCCCTGCCAGCGGGGAGCCCGCCCTGCCTGCCTCCTGCCCTTCCTTGGAGGAGGTGTTTCATGACTACCATTAGTTACGTACTTGATGAGGGAGGAAACAAATCTTTACTGAATTGGAAACCTTGTGAAAAGGTCACACTTCTGAAAAGCTGTGCATTTTAAGACTGCTCAGCTCTGCAAAGCTGCCTTTGAACTGGAAGAGTGGGAGTTTAACACCCTTTCCACAGCTCCAAGCGTATTAAACCCACAAAGCGGGGAGCTGGAACCAGCCGTGAAGTTAACTCTTGCTGGGTACATGGCCTTGGGAGAGGAGAGAAGCCCAGCTCTGGTAGGTCTGCAGGAGGAAACAGCATCGGTGTCAAATCAACCCCTCTACGAGGCATCAGAGTATCCGCTTGGGAGGGAGATGGTGCAACTGGGGAAAACTTGTTACTCAGATTTGGTGAAGTTAAAGGGCCATGTGGGGATGTGGTTCCTGGGGAACCATCCTTCCTCAGTGCCCATGGAAATACTCAGCTCTTTCGTTAGAAGGTGGGTAAACGCATTTCTTCTTGGCTTTGGTCACTGCATCGTGCTCAGTTAGTCCTCTTGTCTTGGAGACTCCTGTGGGCAGTCCAGAACAGCCCACCCATGAGAGTCATTTACTTTTCTGTGGTTAAAAATACCTTTTTGCTGGCCCCTCTTCTTGGGCTCTTTGGACACCTCCTCTTTCCTCACCCCTCTAAATTGCCCACTTCCCAGGGGACCAGCATCATCTCTGCCTGTGTCTTCTCCTTGTCTGTTGGCAAGATGAAGGTTCACTCACCCCGATGAACGTTGATAGTGAAATTGCTGTTCATCATCCCCTCTGCTATTAGCATAGGTGAAATCCCTTCATTACAGGCTATTTGTTTGAGATTGTAGGTGCTAATGGCCCCATTCAGGCACTTGCAAAATCCCTGATGCGCAGGAATTGATTGCTATCGATCAGTCCCGGAGCACCGGATGTTTTGAAGAGGCTTTAATACTTACAGGGCAGCTGGTCCCTCCTTACCTTTTGGACCCTTTTGAAGCTTATAGATATATGTATGTATAGATATAATATAGACTTAGTTACAGTCAGGACTTGGTCAGATGTGCCAGGCACCGGTGCCCTTGCCCTCTCAGCTGGAAGTTGCCCTCTGTGCCTGCACTGGGAAGCACAAGTACCTTAGCTCACTGCTCAGGGTCTGCTCACCTCACCCAGGGCTGGGGACATGTCAGCAGATACGTCTTGCCATCCTAGTTGAGGGGGTGTGACCTTCCTCAGCCACCCAAATTGCCCGGGTTGCGATTCTTTTGTCTGCATTCCTAGTACACAGTGAACTGGAGAACTGCAGGGAGAACATTTGCTTGGCCATCTGGAGAACTTGGTCTTTTGTGGTCCCGCTTTAGCTGAAAACAGTCACCTGCTCCTCATTGCTAGATGCTTTGGGAGTGTGACGTGGGTTCTCCTGATGAATATTTCTGTGCAACCCCCAAGCCATAACTCAGCTGGTGTAAGGTGGGAGTGGTCTGGGTTTTAGGACTGGTGGGCAGCGGGAGAACTGCAAATACTTCACTGACCATCTGAAAAACCAAAGTGTGTCTTGTTGACTCGTCTGCGCAGACACAGGGGCTGAGTGTTCTTTTGCAAATGCAGCGTCCCATCTCCACTATCTGGCTTTTACTTCCAGAGCTAGTCCAAGAGGGGGTTTTGTTGCAATTCCCAGCGTGTGTAAAGCATCCCCCGCTGCTGTGCCCTCACCGTTCCTTCTCAGCTGGGATGTTCCTCAAGGTCCTGGAGTAGGACAGGATTGAGAGGGACAAGAGGCACTGCAAATAGGCAAGAGCTCAGGGCATTGGGAAGAGCACATGGGAGGGTGTCTGAAGTGAAGACCTGCTCAAAACCAAGAGGCAAGAAAAGGAGGAGCGTGCATGGATGGAGTCCAAGCAAGTTTGACCTCTGCGAGTCTCTGCTCAGCATCTGAGCCATTGGGCACCGTGTCCAGAGGGACCTTTGACTCCTGCCTTGCGAGCTGACGTCATTTTAATTAAATTGTGTCTACCTGGCTGGGTTCCTGCTGGCATAAGGGATCGTTCTGAAGAGTCAGCTGGGCTGCACAGGCACCGGTGTCTCACCGCTTCTTGCGTCCAGCACAGATTTTGCCAGGACGCGTTTTCATTCTCATTGGCAGGAGCCCTGTCTTTTCCCTGCCTCCCAGTGGGGTGGGAAGCAGGTCTGGAGAAAGGCAGGGTGAAATGCTAATCCAGACACGCCAACAAATCCCCAGCCTATGGCTGTAATGTGCCTGTGTCTCTGAGGCCGGGAGTCAGCCCGTGGTGGGTGAAGGCTTCGAGCAAGTTCATAAATCCATCGGCCGCCTTTGCAGGCGGCGCGGGGCGAGGCGGGGAGGGATTCTTCGCGGCGCTGAGTCACCTGTTTGGGGCCCGTTGGCAGCCGGGCGGCCGAGCTGCCTCCACTCTGCGGTCCTCCCCGTTCAGACACCAGTGACTGGAGGAACTGCTGATGGTGGAACTGCTGATGCAGCCCGCGGCGTCTGGATCGCGCCGTTGCCATCTGCCTCCCTGACCGAGCTGGAGCGGCTGCTTTTTTTAACCCGAGTTTGCTGAGTCTTGGCTAATTATCTGCCTTTGGAATCTGTAACGCAGAAAAACGCCTTCTAAGCTTGGGATGGAGTGGGGGTGCTCGGGCACTGTGCAGTCACTGGTTTGGTTTTCCTTCTTGTCTCTTCTTTTTTTTTTTAAGTCTAATTTGGGTGAAACCAGAAATGCTGTAGTCCGATTGGCTTGATTTCTAACTTTGAACTCTGATGGCTCTGCTGTTTCCAAGTAATAGAATCATCGGATCATCATCGAATAGTTTTGGGTGGAAGAGACCTTCAAGATCGTCAAGTCCAACCTTGTTCCCAGCCCTATCAAAAACCACTCAACCCTGTCCCTAAGCACAACATCTACCCGGCTCTTCAACACCTCCAGGGATGGGGACTCCACCAGCTCCCTGGGCAGCCCATTCCAGTGCCTGACAACCCTTTCTGGAAAGAAATGCTTCCTGAGATCCAGCCTGAACCTCCCCTGCTTCAACTTCAGGCCATTTCCTCTTGTTCTGTCCCTTGTCCCCAGGGAGAACAGACCAACTCCCACCTCTCTACAACTTCCCTTCAGGTAGCTGGAGAGGGCAAGATGGTCTCCCCTCAGCCTTCTTTTCTCAAGGCTAAAGAGCCCCAGATCCTTCAGCCTCTCCTCATAGGACACATGCTCCAAACCCTTGACTAGCTTGGTAGCCCAGCTCTGGACCCTCTCCAGCACCTCAATGTCCTTCTTGTAGAGAGGGGCCCAAAAACACACACACATCCATCCATCCATCCATCCATCCATCTATCCATCTATCCATCTATCCTAAATACATAATATGGCTAAAAACATACATTTCAAGCAAATAATTGATCATGCTTCTTCACCCCCTCAAACAGACCATTCAGAGGAGCTTTTAGATCACCCAGGTTACATCTGTATCAACTGGGGGAAATATGTCACGAAACCAACCGGTGACGGCTCCATGTCCCACCCACTCTGTGAAATAAACTAACTCCCAGCACTGCTAGAAACTACACAGTGGCAGCTGTATTAAAGTGCTAAGACACCTCTCTAAAATGAACAGATCATGTGTCATCTTTTCAAGACCCGAGCCTGGCTCGGAGTAACAACGAGATGCAACCTCAGCGTTGTCCAACCTGATGACTCATCCAGAGCAGTGCATTTACCAGGTCACATGGACTCGGGGGTGTCCAAGCAATACAGACAGCCCTTCCTCCTCCGAAACCTCAGAAAAGTAAAACCGAATCAGGGGCTAAGTGCTGGGCTGAGACCGCAGCAGACAGACAAATGACTAATGACAGTCCGCTCGACGTACGCTCACTGACGATTAAAAACCAAATGCTGAGCCTCACGCTCTTTGCTTTCAGCCTTACGTGTGCTGTAATGCTGGCAAGAAACTTACAGTAAAATTAAATCTGCTGCCAATAAGTCTTTCTGTAGTTACAGTCAAGAGAAGTTCCCGTGAATATTCCAGATTCTAAGATTCACAACCTTTTACCTGTGCAAGCTGTTGAGACGCTGCACAACCTTTCTTTTATAAACAGGACCTGGATGTGCTGTCCATTCCTTTCAACCTCCCCCCAGTGAATGAATCAAATAATGTGGCAGCAGCAAAACACAATAAAATCCCATGGATATCTATCTCTCTCACTACAGCAGTATGTTCTTTAACATATAACGTGAAGATCTTGCTAACTGCTTTGGTAGTACGGTCACGTTTATTGTACAAGCACAACATACAAGGAAAACATTTTCATTTGGTGCTTTGATATTTGGCTGCATCCATTGCAGAAACAAGAAATCATTTTTAAGATCTTCCTTTTCTACAATTGAAGGCTACCCTCATCCTCGGTATATTTACAGAGAAAGCAGAGCCAGTTGAACAACGTTTTTATTATGCACTTAAAGGGCAAACTTTCTGAGGAAATGAATGCCTTTTAGTTACAGCAGCTACTCTTTGTGAGCTGAGAAACTTCTAAACAGGCAGGCGAGACCTCCGACAGCATCTTGAGAATGTCAACTCCCAACTCCCTGCTCAGACAACATCTCATAGGCCGGTATCTTTTTTCTGAAATGTTCAGCAAAATCCTCTTTTGTAAAGAAATATGATTACAGCTACACCAACATTTTTAAAGGGTGGTTATAGTCTGAGAAGTTAGTGTGTAAAAATCACACCCTTTTATCCAATAGACCCAGTTCCCCTCTTTTGATTCAGACAGATCCGCTCGCTTTACTGGCTAAAATAACTTTTTACAACTTTCTAAATTCCTACTAATGCTGTGAAACCAATTCAGCTCTGGGAAGGAGAACCAGATTCTTTTCTGGCTTGTGCATCTGCAAAAGGATTATTACCCAAATCAACACATACAATTTCTATTTTTGTGGTGGAGGAGCCAAAAAGAACCTGACTTATTTTCTGGATGCTAGACAGAAAATTTTATGTTTACTTAGGAAAAGAGCAAATCTGGAATGGCTGCAAGAGCAGACCTGGATTAACAGGAAGGACATGAAGATCTATACATCACTCTCTAAAAGCAGCATTTGAGGTGAAAGAAAAAAAAAAAAAAGATATATCCGACACCTTTCCGTGGCATTCCTCAAAATATCACTTGAATGCAAAGGAAACTTAGTAGCAAAAGTTTGCTAATGGTCAAAACTAGATTTTTCCAATGTGGGAACCCCCCTAAAGCTAATACAGGCGTATTTATCCTGTAGACAGCTGAACCCAGTAACGAGTTTTTCTCCCTGGCCTGCCCTGAGTTGCTCTTCAGGATTTTCCTACTCAGTTGGGTTGTTGCATCCCTCCCTTCCCTGCCAGTAGCACTGCTTGTGGGGACCACTCCCAAATGCACAAAGTAAAACGAACCAAGTTATCAAAGTTCTGCTGTTTAATCTATTAAAAGTAATGCAGCTCATTTTGACAGATGTGGCTTATGAAGTACTTGATCATACATCTAGCTGAGGGCAAGCTGGAGGTGGTGGCCCAGCACAGCTGGATCTGGAAGAGGACATCTGCCCATGATCTAGTTTAAGATGCTTTAGTCAGTGCAGCATCTGCCTCTATCTGTGTCATTCCCAGCCTTCCTCTATCTGTGTCATTCCCAGCCTTCCTCTATCTGTGTCATTCCCAGCCTTCCTTGTGGAAGTACATTTTAAAAATAATAAAAAAATAAAGAAAACAAAAGCAAAAGAACCACCACAGGAGAGGCAGAGTGTTTCAGAGATGCCAGTTTCCCAAGGAGGGCAGTTTCAGAGAACAGAAACACTAAGGAAGTTGCAGTGTGTTTATATATGATCTACTTATTTAAAATGAATTATCAGCAGGAAAAAAAAAAAAAAAGAAAAAAGAAAAAAAAAGGCAATATCCCAAGGCAACAGAGAGGAAATCAAGTGTATCAAAGCTATTCCTGAACTCCCATTACCTACCCACTTGGCAACACTGACTTTTAAAATTATCCTACACCGCTCATTTTCACTCTCATGATGCAAAGGCAAAAGGAAGAAAAAACTCCCCAACTTACCCCCCCTCTTTTTATTAAAATATCTTAAAAACAGATCTGTATTGTTACTTCAAGGTTACTAATGTGAGTAGTGTATATATTTACAGATGAGGTATGCCGTTCTGTCTGAAGCACATGAGGTAATAAGTAGCTGGGATTGTCACGGTGATTTATGAACGTATTCTCGAGGAGAAGCCCTGCACCTGCATCTGTGCAGACAGAACACCCACGAAGGCTGAACTCACCCTTACACAGCCCACAAGATCTTAAAAGGAAATGCTCCAAATTTAGACCTGCTCCAACAGGTGTCTTTTACTGTCTCACTTTGCATGACCATAAATATCAGAGGTGGAGCAAAAAAAAGCTCTCCGTCCATTGTAATCCTGCTTTGAAAACAAATACCTTTGCCCCCTCGGAAAGCAAAGGCAGCAGCTATGGAATTCTCATCATTTCCTCACTCCTTCATCCTGCCAAGACCCAAGTCAGAGAGATGTCACTGGCAAAAACCAGGCTCCAGGGATGAGCACATAACATTTTTTTTTTCTCTTCAAAGGGCCCTAAACTGGCTCTGAAACTTCCCCAAACTCTATTTCTTTCATTCTAGTATCTCATCTTGCAGCTATTTGCCAAAGTGAATGACATGCACAGGCTGTTCAGGGCTTTTTATAAGCTCTCATTACCCAAACAGGGAACCATTTCCCTCAAAATGCTTTCCCCAGCAGTGTCTGGCTCACGACGCACCACCAGTAAGTTTCTCTCCTGGCCCATCCCAATGCACACCACAACGTGCCTGGATGGATGGATGTGATACTGGTTTGCACTTGCTTACCAGAGGGAGGGTGCTACCTGTGGGACTTGTTGTTGGGGTGATGCACAGCACAGGAGGAGGAAAAAAACCAACCAAAAAGAGGGACAATTTTAAGAGCTGAATGGAAAGCTTCACCAGATTAGCTCTGGAGAGCAAAGGAGCAAAATCCAGACTCCTTTCTGGGGTGTAACAAGGAGAGGCATTCTCCAAAATCAGAATGGCTATCCACAACTCAGAACCCCCCCTAAAAAAAAAATCAAAACAACAAATCTAGGAAAGAAATTCTAACCAAAGTGAGAAAAAAAATCACATATTACACCAAGAACTTGGAAATCCTCTGAAAATGTTTCATTCTGTATCACTTTCGGTATTACAAAACACCCGAGTCAAGAGCAGATAAATATTTAATACTCAACAGGTACTCAGGAGAATGTGCGTTTCCCTCTGCCCTGCCCCACCAGCTGCTCTTTTATGGCAGGAAAGTGAAGAGCGTGAAATCCAATGATAGGAAGAAGGCAAAGGTCAGGAAAAAGGTTTTTCTTCAAGGATTTGAACTAGCGTTCTACAGCTTTGGATGTTTTGTCAACACAACTTCCCTCCTGTGAGGAGGGGAAGCCAAAGGTCCTTTGAACCGTTTCTGTCAGGGATCTAGATTTTTACCAGTAACAAGATTCCCAGCTTTAAAGAAAAGTTCATCTTCCCTCTTCCCCTTTCTTTCACCACTCCCTCCCTGTCCCTCCTTCCACCCCCTCCTTAAAAAGGGAGAGAAAAAAAGAAAATGGAGAAAGAAAAGGATCTGAAGAACAAAACAAGCACTGCAGAAGTTCTAGGGTTCATGTAACAAGACCACTATAGCCCTTCAAAGGGACCATTAAAAACAAAACAAACAAAAAACAACACCCTCAAGATGTCTATTGTATTTTAGAGAGGAACAAATGAGTGTACTGGAAAATCTCCCATCTTGCCACAGAGTCTGTTATTTCATCAAAACAAAGTCCAGAAATGAAGAAAGGGCCAACATGGTAGCTGAAAGTCAGCCACTTCAAGTGATCCATGAAGAAAACAAGATTTGGCTTGCTCTATTTTTTTTTTTCCCCTCCCCTCTCCTTGCTTTACTATGATGTATTAAAAAAAAAAACCCAACAAAAAAAGACTTCAAAGATCATTTTAAGAGTCGCTTTGTTTTCTCACATGAGAAACTCAGGGCTTGAGCAGGTCTAGACAACACAGTGGTTAAAACATCATTAGCTGCCAACACTTTGTCTTCCTAGAGCTCCCACAGTTCTTTCTACCCTGGAATTGCCTCATTCAAAAATATGTGACAATTTCCATAGACTCTTTTGCTTCCCTCAGAGCTTCTCCAAGATGGCAGTGGTAAAACAGAGAGAGCAAAGCAGCATCCACAGGAGGCAGTTTCTGATCTCAGAGGCTCACCCATTGGGTCACAGTCCAGTATTTTTAGCCCGTTGCTTCGAAGCACCTTTTTTTTTTTTTCTTTTCTTCTTCTTTTTTTTTTTCTTTTTCTTCTTTTTAACACTTAACATATCCTTTCTCTTTGTACTTCTAGCCTATCCTAGCATCTGTTAGCTTTGCTAGGAGGGTGGCTAACATTTCACATCAGCTTTCATAGCTGTGCATATGGAAATGTAAGGAAGACAGGGAGACGCACAGACTTTTATCCCATCTGTGCCTCCCCAACACCACGTTTACCAAATCCCAGTTATGCTCAAGAAGATCTGCTGAAGACAATGGAACAGGTGCTCCTGAAGGCAAAGTCTGGCCTGCAGGACAAAGCCTGATTAATTTAGCTATAGGGTAACAGGAATGAGAATCCCCCGGCTAGATGAACCTGTAAAATCAGAGGTCAACCAAGATGACACGTTACAGCAATTTCTAAGTCATTACACCACAGCCACCCGCCAGCACTACCAGAGAGCCATAAAGACAAGCCCATCACTAACAGAAGATAAAATATTCCTCCCTAGCCACAAATAGGTCTTTGTTAGCACAAACCCACAGAATGCCACTGCGCTGAACGTCCCAGGCTACGCAGATCTGCTGCTGTGTATGTACAGAAGGCTGGTCTACAGCTTGGTCCCTAACACGTCCCAAAAGCCAGTGGGAAGCTGCTGGGGCAGGCTCTTTCCAACGCAGCAGTTAACAGGGTTCACTCTTGACCACCTTCCTCCTACTGTAATCCTTAAAGGAGGTCATCTTTCCACGGGCACGCAGCACCTCCCTTGCAGCTGGCAGTGGGATGTTCACGGAAAGATTACACCTACAGCACACACCAGAGGCATTTCCACCGAAGAGATTTATCTGAGAGCAGCCCCCAGATGTTCACATCCTCGACTTACAAGGTCCACAGGGATGAATTTCCCAGCTCTCAGATGGCTGCCCCACAGGTGTCTAACCTCACAGAGGTGAAAGCCTGAGTGTCAGCCTGGGACGGACTACAAAGGCTGGCCTCGCGTGGAGCCAGCACAGCTTTCCACACAGCTTGTCAGACAACATCTGTCTGAGAAAACTCAAATCACTGTACAGAAGAGCAACGAGCCATCTTTCCTTCACCTAATGGACAGGAATCACACTGTGCAAGAAGCTCAGCTAGTCTGGCGTGTTTAATAAATTCATCCAAGTCCCCAGTGTAGTTTAATGGTGGATATAACCTGGATTCTCTAATGAATCATTTTGGGCCTGGAAAAACAACTGAGGTTTTGTGCCTTATACGCAGAAGAGTTCAGTGAAATCCTGAAAGCTTCTCTCAGATACTCTGTAAATCCATTTGGGACTCAGCCAGTGAAACTGGCATTTCATTTATGGATGTAGGTCCACCACTCCTGAATCTCTGAATCGAAGCTGTACTGGAACTATAGTGATATGGGCTTCATTTCAAGGAGAGTTACCTTTTCACCCATTCCTTTTCTTTCCCTGGATTTTTTTCACAATAAAGGTATCAGGTAAGCCTATCAGCTGGTTGTAATGATGTAATGAATAATACACTTCTCCCTGAATATTGCAAAAGCTACTTTTCCTCTTCCCTTCTTATCCTACTTTGTCTTTAACCATCACTCCTAGCCCACAGTTTTCCCCCCTGCCATCCCAAGTTCAGTTTCTATTACAAGGACTCATAAGCTTACTTCTGAAGGATGGATCTTTTAATGACAAGTTCTTCATCCAAGTCAGCTTCATTAGCCATGAAGAGCAATCTTTTTCCTGTGTCATCCACTCCAATGAAGTCGCGCTGCTCCACTGAAGTAGAAAATTAAAGAATCATTACAGAACTCTGACTTAAAGCAGGCTGGAAAGACAAACAGGACCACCAACCACCCCTGAAATATGCAAAACGAGGTTTCAATCAGTGAATTTGCAAAAGTTATCCACAATATTTATTAACTTCTTTTCAGTCTGGGTAGCTGATACCTATCATGACATTCAAAACACTGGCCCCTCAAGCTTTTCTGCATCTTTGTTATGAAGATGCCAACTGCAGGTCCAGACATGCAACACTCCATGTTGAGTTGTGCTTTTATTCTCTCTCTCTCTCTTTTTTTTTTTTTAACTACAAAAAAAACCCGGCTACCTGAATTTACACAACAACAAACCCAAGGCAAGCAGAGAGCTCTTCAGAATCCAACTGCTTCTTCTCCATCATAAATCACTCCACATGAGAATTAGGTAGTCTGGAGAGGGTTAGGATTTCAGTTAAGACATAACTACTTTGCAGCTGATCTCCTCTTTCTGATAGCAATAGAAAACCTAAATCACATACACAAACACACATAAAAGGATAGATTCTAAGACTCTAGCACTGGTGTTTCTGGGTGGGATGACTTGGTTTAAATATCTCCTTATAAAACTGCCAACCAAGAGAACACTTGATAGTCACATATATTATTGTGGCAATTCCCATCTCCTGTAATCAGTGACTGGGCATCAACAGTGACTTTGGTCTACTGACATGTAAAGCATCTCTTTTTGAACAGTCTTCCACAACATCTGAATACAGTGGTGGCAGCTTATTCTACCTTGCACTTTGCGCTATGAGCCATCACCCTGGTGGCTCCTGGACGCTGATCTTTGCAGGGACACAGGCTGTACAGTTCTAACAAACCCCTTGTTTCTCCCACTAAATATTATTATTACTTTGGGCCAAACTGGCAAATATTCCGTCTCCTAAGTTCTAAGCCTTTAACCACACTGGAGTAACAGTATGCTCTATAAGTATTTTATTCTCTAAAATCTTTTCTCAGCCAAACTATTTTTAACCCTATGATCCCCAGTTTGGCCCCATCCCTTATTTTACTTTTCCCTGTTCCTTCAGAGTTACCATAGCAATAACCACTATCAATATACAGCCAAACCTATGCAGCTGTTGAAAGCTCTTCTCCTGGCAGTCTTTGATCCAAGCAATCAAGCATACCCTCCTCAGGAATCCCCCATCCCTTCTCAGAAATTAATCATACAGCAGAGAAGTACAAAAATAGGCCTGAACATGTAACACCATGACAAATGAAGGACAATTAGCATAAAGCTCACTGGCTCTAAAACACTCAGAAATAAGTCTTGCAAGCAGTGTTGATTCTCATGCTAAGAAGAGTGATGAAGCTTGAGAGCAGGTAGGGTCTGATCAAGCATGGCCACTGCCACCTAACTGAGGTAGAGACCCAACACTGGCCCATCTTCCTCTGTCAAGGTACCAACACTCGTCTCAAAGTTCAGGTCATGGCTGCCCATCTCCCAGCTGTTCCTACAGCAACATGCTACACTTTGCTGTAGCAAAGCTCCATGCAGTAAGAAAAAAGGGGAAAAGAAAACTTGATGAAAATGAGACCAGGTACATGATTGCCACCAGTTTTTCTTGCTTGTGTGGGTAGGCAAGAAACAGACAGTTAAACCATCTGAGAATACTGGGGGGGTTTCTGTTTTGGTTGGTTGGTTGTGGTTTGTTTTTTTCTTTCTGTTGTTGTTTTGGGTTTGTTTTCTGTTTGTTTTTTTTTGTGGCAGATGCCAGGTCAGCTTTTCCCCCATACTGGCAATCGATAGCACTAGTTTTGTCATTTAGGAAAGACAAAAGTGATTACTAAAATCAGAGAGACAAGAGTGCTGCTTCAACTCCCGCTGGCATTACTTAGTGAGGACAAAACAAATGGAAGAACAAACACTTAATAAGTTTACAAAAATCCCTGCAAGTAAAGTATGAGAAAAATGTTAAATGTTAAAGTTGCTGTGAAGGTAACTAAAAAATTGTTTGAAGTATAAAAATGAAATGCAGGGTGTGTTTTGCCTGCTGCCGATAGATAAGGAATTGACACAGCTATTGTCATTTATTGATGACTGGAGAAATGAGATCCTCCTCAATTTTAAGGGCTTTTAATGACCTAAAGAAATCATGACATCACAAGAGAGTGGAAGCTGAACAATTCGGTGAGGAAATAATTTTCATTCAGATTTTCTAAGATTTTTTTTTTAATCAAACAGAACTAATTGACATTTGGGAAAAAGACACCTTTGTTAAAGATTCAGTATCCCCACCCTTTCAATTAAAGGGAGAGAATTCACACGATGCAGCCTGCAAGACCACCAAGAGGTCTTCTGGCAAACAGAGAGAACACCAGTGATGACATGCCTGCTGCTTTCAAGACAAGAAAAACAAGCAGGGAAGAGTCACCATCCCCATCTTTACTGCCTTTCTTTATACACAGAAAGGTTCAGATGCTGTTTTCCACTCAATCCCTTGCAGGTCATCTTTAAGCACATGGCTCCACTCTGGGTGTCTGAATTCCTCTGTTTATTTGGGTTACCACCATTCCCTAGCATTCCAGGCTTGCTTGCTTTCTTTATTGCCATGTCTCTTACTGATCAATTAAAAAAAGCCAATGAGATTATTCTTGTCAATATACGATCCCCTAAACATAAAAGCCAATGAAAGTCACCCTGTAACTTGCAGCTGAGTTATGTCAAGCATTGCAGGAAACCACCAGTATGAATTTATAGCTGCTTGACACTGCAGTTCATGCTAATTCCAAAATTCCTATCTTAATTCTTGAATGTTCAATAATATCCTGAAAGCAACAACTTGGGATTGAAAAATGAAAGTCTTGTTGCTCCTTCTCAAAAAATGAATTAGTAGGAGCAGTGAGACAACAAATAAAGATCAAACAGATCTCATAGCTCGTAGGGGCTAAGGATCCATTTCCTCATACTAACACTTGTACAATACAGTGCAAGTACCTAGAAACATGCCACACTGTAGAGGAGCTGGTAGTGCCACACTCTGTGAAAAGCTACCTAACACATTCCATGTTAATAGCTTGTCTTCAGGGGCTTATAAGCTTTATTGGAGAGTTACAAAGGTGGTGAAGGGGCTGGAACATCTCTGATGAGGAAAGGCTGAGAGCCCTGGGGCTGTTTAGCCTGGAGAAGCCTGAGAGGGGAGCTTAGGAATGGTTACAAATCTCTGCAGGGTGGGGGTCAAGGAGAAGGGGCCAGGCTCTTGTCAGGGGTGCCCTGGGATAGGACGAGGGGCAATGGGCACAAACTGGAACCCAGGAAGTTCCACCTCAACATGAGGAGAAATTTCTTCCCTGGGAGAGTGCCAGAGCCTGGCCCAGGCTGCCCAGAGAGGTTGTGGAGTCTCCTGCTCTGGAGACTTTC
>WTSP01027940.1:0-13000 GCA_025331215.1 Actenoides lindsayi | reverse complement strand
TGAACACAGCTCCCATCTGCTGCTGGGCCCAGGCTGGGACTCTCCCAGTGCCTGCTCCACAGCACCAGTGGTGACGGTGATGGAATTGCCATCAGGGCGGCTGGGTTCTATACTGTTTTTGTATTTATTTGTATAAATTCTATTTTATATTATTATTATTTTCATCTCCATTCAAGCTATTCTAGTTCCCCTCTTTAATCACTCAGTGTCTCTCCCTCATTCCCTTTCCCTTCCCCTCTGGGGAGGGAGGGGGCTTCACAGAGAGCGGCTGTTACAGGTCTAGCAGCTGCCCTGACCCTAAACTGTGACACAAGCATTTCCTGACAGGTCAAGATTATTCCTTAGTGCAAATTATAGATTAAGACAATAGCAACAGGGCTCCAACCAAAGCAGGAGACTAAAACACATGCCCTTTAGAGACAAAAGAAACCTAAAGAGCTCATGCTTTTCCTAATGTACACTGGATGAGGTGGGATTACCTATCAGAGACTCAGGGATAACTTTGTTATTTAATTTATAAAAAATACTTTTCTGAAATTTCCAAGTAATTATTGACAATGATTCTTGAAAACAGAGATGAACAAATGGCAGTATTTCAAAAGTCTGGCAAAAAGACACTGGGTTGAACCCACTCCATCAGAGTACTGCTTTAACTGATACAGAACCTACGGATTCAACGGCTCGATCCATTGCTTGTTACAATCCATCAGCACTGCTCAGTTTAGCACAGCTCTGCTGCCTTCAAGAAATTTAGTGAAAGGTTTTTTCCCACTGCTTTGTACAGTTTTTCAAATACTGACAGGCATGAAGTGGAAGAAATCCATGGTAGTGCCTCTTTCTGCACCCTGCAAGCCTTGCTGGACCAGTGTCGCTCCCACGCTGCAGGTGAGGCAGTAACTCAGAAAGGACTGAACCTTTCACTAAGTGTAAAATCACTGCAGAAGTGAAGAAAATTGAATTCAGAAACCATTTAAAAGAAATAATCCTAGAATCAATCCTAGAAAACCAGGTTGGAAGGGACATCAAGGATCATCTAGTCCAACCTTTCAAGGTAAAACAAATAAAAATAATAACATAGTTTCAATGAGCTGGCCCAGAACCCTGTCAAGCTGAGTTAAACTGCCCAGTGTAGGGGAATCCACCACTTCCCTCGGGAGATTATTCCAGTGTCTAATTGTTCTCACGGTGAAAAATTTTCTTCTGGAGTCCAGCTGGAATCTCCCCAGGAGTAACTTGTACCCCCCACCCCTTGTCTTTCCCATGGGACTCCTTGTGAAAAGGGAGGCTCCTTCTTCTTGGGAGCCACTTTTTATGTACTGGGACATGGTAATAAGGTCTCCTCTAAGCCTTCTCTTCTCAAGGCTGAACAAAACCAGGTTTCTCAGCCTTTCTTCATATGGCAAGTCTTCTAGTCCTTTGACCATCCTCATGGCCCTTCTCTGGATCCTCTCCAGCCTGTCTGCAACTTTTTTGTCTACTGGGGACCAAAACAATGCAGGACTCAAGGTGTGGTCTGACCAGCACTGTGTAAAGTGGGATTAATGACTCTTTGTCTCTGCTGGTAATGCCCTTGTTAACACAGCCCAGCATACTGCTGGCTTTCTTTGCCACTGCAGCACACTGGTCACTCGTGTTGACCTTGCTGTCTACCACAATCCCCAGGTCCCTTTCCTCAGGGCTGCTCTCCAGTCTGAGCTGCATTCCTGGGATATGTATTCCCAGGTAAAAGACCTTACACTTGTCTCTGTTGAACTTCCTAAGGTTCCTGCCAGCCCATTCCTCCAGCCTGTCCAGGTCTTCCTGGAGGTTGGCTCTCCCTTCTGGAATGTCAACTTCCCCACTCATTTTGGTGTTACCTGCAAACTTCATCAGGGTGCTCTTGATCTCAACATCCAAATCACTTAGGAAGATATTAAACAGCGTTGGGTCCAATATTGCTCCCTGCTTGTGACTGGCTGCCAGTTTGAGAAAAAACTATTTACCACCATCCTCTGGGTACAGCCCATCAGACAGTTCCCCACCCACTGCCCAAACCCCTTGTCCAGGTTGTAAGGTGCCAGTTTCTCTAGGAGGAGGCTGGGGGGGACTGTGCCAAAAGCCTTGTCCAGGAAGACAATGCCCACTGCTCACCCTGCCCCAACCGAGCGGGTTACTTTGCTGTAGAAGGCGATCAGGTTTGTCAGGCACCATTTGCCCCTGGTGAATCCCAGGCCTTGGCTTTTCCCAACCACATGCTTCAGTCTACTTGTGATAGTCCCCCAGACTTTCCATAACTTTCCCAGGGATTGAAGTGAGGCTAATGGGTCTATAATTACCTGGGTCCTCCTTGGAACCCTTCTTGGGGATATCAATGCTCCTGCAATGAATTCTAGTCAGCTACAGCAGATGGTCATCCTCCAAGACACGTTATATTCCTCTGTATACCCTGCTCTTGCCAAGGCAAGAATAGGAATAGGGGAGCTCTCTTCACTCTTCATGACCAGGGAAAGTCATCAGTCCAAACCTACAAGCATGGAAGGCTGGCTTATTCCCCTGTTTGGGCTAGATCACAAAGTGACAGAGCTCTGTCTCACCAGCACAGATCACGAGGTGACAGAGACCTGTAAACACCCATATGATGGTAAAGCTGCAGTTTCAACATGAGTGTTATTATACCATCAGCTGTAAGCCTATATAGTCTATGTTCTACCATTTTCAACCCTAGACAGAAATGAGAAAAGAATTAAGCCTTTGCAGCTCCACTTTTAATTTCTGTATTTTGAAAATACGTCCTGCAAAAGATGAGCAGAAGACTAGGAACTTAAAGGGCCAAAGGAATAAAACTGACTGGGATGTTGAAAGTATATCAAAACACAGGGACTGGACATTAAAATGATAGTCACAGAAAGTGCCATAAGGCTCACAGACTAGGGCAGGACCTTGAAACCTGCAGCATTGTAGGGATTGTCCACAGGAGAGCAATTAAAGGATCTGATCCATAGTTGTCACAAGGTCCTTCAATTGTTTTCATACCCCTGCATAAAATAAAATATTTAAGAAATGAGCAATCCCTATACCCTTTTATTTTTGACATAATTTTAAGTGCAAAACATTGATAAGTGTTATATTACCCACTCAAAAAAATGACAAGAACACAGAAAAAAAATAAAATTAAATTCCTGCCTATTTCTACTTCATGTGCTGCTAACCCATTACTTCACCTCATTAAGCCTCAGCTCTCAGTTGTAAAGTTGTGAAGACAAACTGGTTAACGATGGTAGCTATTAAGAGCCCAGAACAGAATGTTTAAATAAAACCAAAGAAATAAAACCCACCACACAAGTCAAGAGCAGGCCAGACTGACACCCAGACCTAGGCACTCAGAAAGTGGAACTTATGGGACCAAGCTCTCCGTTGTTTGTTACTTCTCAAGCAGGTGTCTTTAGGAATCAAGTAATATCCTTATTGTGTGAAGGACCCAAGAAAAGGATACATTCAGACATGTAATGACCATAAAAACCCTAATGAAGCTGCCACCTTGTCAATCAGGTGTAGGATAAGACAGCCAAAAATAACAGGAAGAGTTCTAGTAGAGAGAAGATCACCCCTCTACTGCATCATCTTGAAATAAAGATGTCCATAAAATCCTCTGTGTGTAGAGTGGGCAAACGGCAAACAAAAATGTGAACAGGCCTCCTTTGCTCTCACGAATGTCTGAACAACCAGGAAAGAGCAAGACTGGGGGAGTCACAGAATTATAAAATCATAGAATCCTTAAGGTTGGAAAGGACCTCCAAGATCATCAAGTCCAATCTTCCACCCAAAACCTCCATGAGCAGTAGACTATGGCCTGAAGCACCTCATCTACACGGTGTTGAACACCTCCAGGGATGGTGACTCTACCACTTCCCTGGGCAGCCCATTCCAGGGCTTAACTACTCTTTCAGTAAAAAAATTCTTCCTAATATCTACTCTGAGCTTCCCCTGGCAAAACCTGTGGCCATTTCCTCTTGTCCTGTCATTAGTTACCAAGGAGAGGAGGCCAACACCAGCCTCACTACAGCCTCCTTTCAGGGAGCTGTAGAGGGCAATGAGGTCTCCTCTCAGCCTCCTCTTCTTCAGGCTGAACAATCCCAGCTCCCTCAGCCTCTCCTCATAAGACATGTTCTCCAATCCCCTCACCAGCCTGGCTGCCCTTCTCTGTACCCACTCCAGTACCTCCATGACTTTCTTATACTGTGGTGCCCCAAACTGGACACAGTACTGGAGGTGCAGCCTCACTGGTGCCAAATACAGAGGCACCATCATTTCCCTCCTCCTGCTGGCCATGCCATTTCTGATGCAGGCCAGGATGCCACTGGCCACCTTGGCTCATGTTCAGATGGGTGTCAACCAGCACCCCCAGGGCCCTTTCCATCAGGCAGCTTTCCACCCAGCCGCTCTGCCCCAGCCTGGAGCGCTGCCTGGGATTGTTGCAACAGAAGTGCAGGACCCAGCACTTGGTCTTATTAAACCTCATAGAGCTGACCCCAGCCCATTGATCCAACCTGTCCAGAGCTCTCTGTAGAGCCTCCTTACCCTCAAGCAGATCAACACTCCCACCTAACTTGCTGGTCTCTTCTCACAGGCAATCAGCGATAGAACCAGAGGGGATGGATTCAAGCTGCACCAGGGGAGGTTTAGAATGCACAGAAGGGAAAAATTTTTCCCAACAAGAGTAGTCAAGACACTGGAATAGGCTGCTCAGGGAGGGGGTTGAGTCACCAGCCCTGGAGGTGTTTAAGGGTCGTTTAGATGTGGTGTTGGGGGACATGGTTTAGGGGTGAACTTGTAGAGTAGGGTTAATGGTTGGACTCGATGAGCCCAGGGATCTTTTCCAACCTGAATGAGTCTATGACTCTAACTTGGTGTCTGCACAGTTGCTGAGGGTGCACTCAGTGCCCTCACCCAAATCACTGATAAAGATGTTAAACAGGACTGCCCCCAGCAACAAGCTCTGGGGAACACCACTTGTGACTGGTCACCAACTGGACTGAACTCTGAGCCAGCTGCTTGTTACTGTGAACCAAGACAGTCAGTCTGACCTGCCCCCAAAATCACCAGCACCAAAAAGCACTAACACAACAATGCAAACCACCCTTACAGGCCTGGCACGTTGTGTCTTCTTGTGCTAATCCTGAAGCCAATTCTCTAAAGCCAGTCCTGCCATCCCATCTTTTAACGTTTCAAACTTCATCAGCCAAGGTGCAACCCAACAAAAAGGCAGGCACAGCAGGCAGCAATGCCATGCTGCTCAGCTCCCTCAGCCAAACACTAGCCAAGGCAGCAAGGCAGATTTTATGGTTTATAGTGGTCCAGCACTTAGGCACAGCTCAGAATCTGCTTTCAGCAGTTCAGCTGCCCTTTGACATATTTCTCACTGTGCATTTCTGATCTTGGCTTTACTCCCTGTCACTTGCATTGGACACGAGCAAGGTGTCCACACCGTGCCGTGTCACCTTATTTTTATGGAGCATACTTGCTCTTCTGGCTGTGGGCAATTACCTCCATTTGCAGCAACTAGGTTTCAGCAGCCAGTTGAAAACTTCTGAGTTTTGGCATGGGTTGCAAAAAGCCTGCCAGTCAACTACGGCCACAAGCAGCAGTTGTTTTCAGCAGGGAAACTCATTCTCCAGCACAATCCCTCTCCTGCTACATCACAGACACAGCCAACACAGAGCAGCTTTTCAGCTGCCTCTGCTGTGTAGCTCTCCCACCTGTATCGCACTGGAGAGGGTACACCCTGCAGGAGCTGTACCAGCATTTACTAGAGGAACGACTCCAAAATACACACTGTAACCATCTGCTCAAGAACTTTGTACAAGCTTATTTCAAATAAGAGACCACTTTGTCCTCTCTGGCCAAACAAGCAAGATGTGGAACAAAAAGGGCAGAAGCAGTTGCTGCCGTTCATACGCAGCAGCTGACCGAAGAGAAGCTGTGTGCTTTTCAGTGCTACCTCACATCTTCTCTAAGGCTTTTTGTCTGAAAAATAAACAAGTTCAACACTGCTGCCTCTGAAGACAGTCTATTTTCTTACCTCCACGTGCTTTGCGCTTGTCTCCCAGGCCTCCCCCTAAGCACACTTGCCTGGATTACCAAAAAGAGGGACAGCCAGACAGCCACACAGATCGCTCCGATCGGACAGTGAAACTGTTCACTGTAAGGTCAGAGCCACAATTTCCAGTGCAGATATTTAAAAAACACTGCCAAAGTGAGTTATGACAGTGTGCAACTCTCCATGTGACAGAAACATTCAGTTTGGTTAAACTGATTTTGTTGCTTTTGCTTTCTATATCTTCTCTTTGCCCTCTAAGTGCAGATTCAGTCTGTACATGAGTCCCTTGCAGAACCTGTCTCACTGTGCCACCCAGACACCCTTTTTTTGCCTGGAAAGTTTCATCTTGTCTCAACTGGAGTCCTTCTCCTGTGAGTACACAGCCTGTTATACTGCAGTTTCTTACCTTCAGGAAGAACCTGAAGACAAAAAGACACCTCAGGATTTAAACAGTTCACTGATGTTCTGTTGTAACCTTTATTTAAACAGCCAATTTGGCTAAGATGGCCTAAACAGACAGGGGACAAATCTGAAAGATGAAGTGTGTGATAACAGCAAAAACAAAATTCCATCCCAGATCGTGGTAAGAACTCCGAGCAGCATTTCTGCCTTACATGGGAGTGTTTTAATTCAAATTCTCTAAACTGGTGTTTTCGTTAGGACAGCAGCCCTTTGTCACATTTGGGCACTGTTTATCAAACTGCTTACTGTACTTACCAAAGAGCTCAGCCAGAGAAAGCACAAGAAAAGCAGAGAACTGAAGCACAGAACAAGTCCCTCGCCTAATGGCGCAGGGGAGCCTGTGGCAGGGCCAAGAACTGCAGATCAACCTCCCTACGTAGCAGTGAAGTGCCTAAGCCAAGGCAACAAGGAACACTTGTGCTAAACCACTTCCCCGAGCACTCTGTGGACAATAGATATCACACATCATATCAAAACCTGTATAACCAAATGCAACCTTTTCATTAACCTGCCAGCGAGCTAACACTGACTATTTCTTAGGCCAGTGCCCAGCATGGCTCTGCTCCAGCCTTCCTGACTGGGCAATTCCAGTCATTTAATCTTTGTCTTGAGTTTCCCCATGAGGTGACCTTTACAAAATCCAGCTCTTCTGAAGATCAGTTACCTGCAGTACCGTTACATGGGGCAGCTCTTAAAGCACAATGACAAAAAGCACTATTATAAGCAAATGTCTTGCAGTCAATAAAAGAGAGTAATACCTTAATTTTCTGGTGAATGTGTCTCAGTGAATCTGCCGTACCCATGTCCATGTTGTCACTGATACACACAAAATCCAGCTTCATTTTTGTGTCCAGGTTTAACACCTTTTGGATTTCCTTCCTTGTAATCACAATGACCTCTAGGACAGAGGAAAGGGGGATGAGATCAAGCAGGGAAAAAAAACCAATCCAACAAATCATGACAAATAGGATGACTCGTTTTTTATTGACAAAAGCTGATGGAACTGTCAAAAGGCTTGAGTAACAACATTGGGTTCTACAATGAACCAAGCTCTTCTGGCAAGAGTAACTGCTGAAGGAGAAAATTAAACTAAGGAATATGAAAACAATCTCTCCTGCTTCACGTGGGTGGAGGTTGTTACTGCAGAGGACACGTGCGAGTGGCATGAGGTAGCAAGACAGAACAGCCTCACTATTATTAGTGAGCAAACTCAAACCACATGTCCTCAAACAGACAAACGAGACCTTGTATTAATGGCACCAACACTTTAGAGCTTTGTCTTTTACCCACTCTGATCCTGTATGATCCTCTGTGGACACCACCATCAACCACAGTACAATGGTGAAACTATTTCTTAGCACCAGTTTGGCAAGGGAGTGGACTGTTATGTGAGTAACAAACTCATTCCATCTATAAAATAAAAGATGTCAATGCACGTTTGAAGGATATCAACAGTGGCATGAAAGCACATTTTCCAAAATAAAAAAAATATGAGAACAGAAGCTCTGCAAATAAAAGACTGAGAAAACAAAACAGCATGAAACCTTTTCCCCTGGCCTCAAGAACTGGGAGGAAAAGCAACAGTCAAACCTTCGAATTAAAATATTCCACCCACCAAAAAACCCCAACACCATAACATTGTATTCCATGGGGAATTTTAACAGAGAAGTATGGGAAACAATACAGCTCTCAGCCTAGGAAGCTCCTGTGGTAAGACAAAACCACCCTAAGAATAGAACTGTATCAACCAAAACTGAATTAATCTTGAATCTGTTAACAGAAGAGAAGTAACTGCAAACATGAGAGTTGTGTGGCAGTTTGGTGTCGGAGATACGGGAGGGCTCCTCTCCCACTCCTCTGCCAGATGTCAGCTTGGATTCAAAGCAGGCTAAAGAACCTAGAGAAAGGGACTGAAATCACACCTTGAATTAGGAAAAGAAGTAATTGATGGAGAAGGAACTCATTGTCAGGTGGAAACTGTAAACCCACCCAGGCCAGCATAAATCTGGTACGGTCTCCTAAATATCAGGAGAGATGAAGCACTTGCAATTAGGACAAAAGTGAGTCAGCCTGTGGAACACCTACTTACTAACATAAGCAAGTATGAGGAACTAAAGCCTTGTGTAATAGTACCAGTTAATGATCCAGGGAGAGAATTCATGCCAGAAACGTACAGCTTGGTCAGGGAGCAGAAGCAAGGGAGGAGCAGGAAAGTGGCAGCTTGCTTACTGGTGTTGCATATACAACCCTGCACGTCCCAGTTTGCATAGGGGACAGATAAGCTGAAGCTGTGTGAGAAAGGAGAAAGACCTGGCTGTAACACCACCTACTACTGGCCAAGAGCATCGAGTGGAAACGGTTATTTCTCAATAGTTAAAGAGCCACACAAAGCACACTGGTGGTACAGAGAAGCTTTTAGCTACCCCTGTATCCATAGAGCAGGATAAAAGTGTGATCCTAGCAAAAAAGAGACAGGAGAACAGTCATAGAAAGCAGACACTCAGAAAGCAGCTTTCAACAAGCAACAGGCAAAAAGAATTTCGAGGGGAAAAAAAGTCCTTAAAAATTTCTTACTGGAACAAACTAAAGGCAGAGTTTAAGTTTGCTTTTTCTTTTGTTCCTTCACATTGAAACATTAAGATATATAGTAATGTGGATGATCATGAGCTATCTTTACATCTTTGCAGGAAAAAAGCAGCAGTGAGGAAAAATGCCACAGTCTCAGAAGGGAGTACAGAATAATTGCAGTTGCACAGGAGAAGCAAGAACAGAGAAGCAGAAAGGCAAAGGACAAGCAGAAATGTGAAGAAAAAAAACCAGAAACACATGAAAGGTGTCAAGAAGAAGATTTTTAAGAAGTAGAGGGAAAAACAACAGAAAAATTTGGTCTACCACTCAAAAAGTAAAGGTTTCTAAAGGCAGAAAATACTGAAGAACCTCAGCACATAGCATAATGCCCTTTTAGCCCTCTGGTGAAACAAGGCCCAGGGGTGAGCATCACAAGCCTGCCACTTCCCCCACCCCGTCCCGTCCAAAACCCAGCACTCGGCTCCGTGCGGCAACAAGGACTAAATCCCTCAGACAGGGCAAGTAACCCTGAACTTCGGGCCAGACTGAAACAACAAAATAAGAGACATCCCAGGAGAGCTGACACACCTCTTATTAATGACTCAGAGGAAAAAAAAACAAGTGAGACTCCTGGTTAACAATGCTGGGAAAGAAATCAAAGTCGGGAAAAGCACAGCGAGGGGAAAAGCCCTGGTGCGGGGAGGAGAGGGGAAGAGGGTGCTGGCACAGAGGGTGAAGCCTGGAGTGAAGGAAGGGACGAGACGCGGGCCAAAAGCACAGCTCCAGCACAGGCAGCTCCTGCCCCGGTCACCAGGGCCCCTGCCACAAGGCACCAGAACGGGAGGGGGCGACAAAAGGCCCAGGTGACCGGGGGAAGCCCGAGGAGACCGGGCTGGGCACGTCGCCCCCACTCCCACGCCGCGACACTGTCGGGGCCTCACCTTCGAAGCCGGCGCGCTCCAGGAGGTTCAGCGGGTACCAGAGCAGGGGCCGGTTGCCGACCGGGAGCAGCGGCTTCGGGATGCTGGAGGTCAGGTCCGTCATACGGGAACCGCCTCCCGCCGCCATCACCACGGCCTGGAACTCCATGCTGCAGAGGGAGCAGAGAGGCAGCGGCTCGCTCAGCCCCGGCACGGCCGGGCACGCTCGGGCCGGGCCGAGACAAGGCTCGGTTCGGTTCAACCGGACCCAAACTGAGCCGCCAGCACTTCACGGAGGCGTCCGCCGGCTCCCCGTGTCCTTCCCCCCCACACACACCCCCCCTCCCCGCGCCGCTCGGGGCCGGTGCGGAGCCGCCGGGCCCTCCCCCGCCCGCGGCCGTTACCTGCCCGGGGCTGCCGGCGGCTGCCGGGGCTGCGCTGACAGGACGGGACCGCGATGGCGGCGCCGGCGCGGGCTGCGCGTGCGCGGAGAGCCCAAGCGGGTCGATCGCGGGCAGAGAGGGTAGAGCGCCGATCGCCTCGATCCGCCTTCCCCGTCCCGGACAGGGAAGCGAGGGGAACACCGAATGAAGGATTCTAGGCCGCGGGAGCGCCGAGTCATGGATCCCCGCCCGGCTGCGGGGAGAGGGGGCTCGGCGGCACAGCGCCCCCAGGCGGCCGGAGGTGGGACTGCGGGCAGAGGGGGTGCGGGCACGGGGGGTGCAGGTGGGGGGGTGCGGGCAGGGGGTGCTGGGGAGCTGGTGGGGCACGTAACAGCGGCCTGCTCAGGGTGCACTGGGGGGGTCAGTCTGCAGTGTGCGTGGGGGGGCAGTTTGCAGCCGTGCCCCATCTCCCCCCTGTCCAGGGAGGGGCCGTGCCCCACAGTCCCCACGTGCTCGCCCTGCTCTCCCCCCTGCAGCACCCAGCACCCAGCTGGCCCCACCACCTGCAGCACTGGCCCCATTGCTCCAGTCCCAGCGCTCAAGAAGCACAAACACAGCCAGGACCTGGGGCAGGACAGCAGGATCCAGCCCTGCAGTTTTATTGACTCCAGTATGCCCGCTCTGGGTAGCTCCCACGGCACGGGGTGCCTGGGGGACCTTCAATCTTCGTAGGGTTCCTTGTCGGTGTCGATGGACATGCAGTTGTACACCGCGTACCGCAGCAGCTCCTCGCAGGCCTTGGCCCTGGGGGGTGGGCAACGCGGGGTCACAGCCATGCCAGGCACTGAGAGCCTCCTGCTTCCCTCCCTGCCCTCGCCTGGATGGACCCCCCCAGGGCAGGACCTGGGTACCCTGGAACGGGACCCCCATTCCAGCCCTAGGGAGCAGGAAGCATCCCTCACCCCTGTCCCCTCTCCTCTCCCCTGTCTCCTCTCCTCTCTCCCCTCTGCCCTGTCCCCCTTTCTCTGTCCTCTCTCCCCTGTCCACTGTCCCCTCCCTCCCCTCTCCCCTGTCCCCTCTCCCCCTCTCAACTCACGAGGAATAGTTGGGCAAGAAGAAGCTGCAGCAGCAGGTGGAGGCCTGTGGCATCAGGTCCAAGGCGTTCAAGCTTGGGAGAGAGAAGAGTCAGACCCTGGGATGGCACAAGGACCCCGGCACAGCACCGGGACCCCGGCCCAGGCAGTAGGGACTCACTTTGATCTCTCCGGGTAGACAGTGATCTGAACTGGGAGGCGGCTTCGGCCAGAGACGAACTTGAGGAAGCGACTGAGATCCTCTGAGGGGAAGGACAGGGCTCAGGGGCAGGGAAAGGACTGTCCCAGTCACTGCCATCCCAGCAGGGTCTGCCCTTGCAGAGGCATCCCAGGAGCTTGGGGCAAAGCTAGGGGAATGCTCTCAGCACCCCGGGCAGGGCCAGGCTGGGTGAGCCCAGCTGCCTGCCAGGGAAGCAGCGGGTGAGCACTCCCCGGGCACAGGGCAGAGGGTACCCCTGGCCCACCTCGCAGCACATGGTGAGCAAGGCAAGGCTTGGGGTCACTCACCACTGGTGAAGTTGTTGAGTGCCTCCCAGAAGTTCTGGACACGGGTGTCGTCAGGAGGAAAATCCTCAAACGTGACTGCGATGAAGAATGCACAACAGCTTTGTTAGAAACCCACGGCAAAGCAAATTAAGATGGGATGTGTCCAGGCTGCCCTTCTGTGAGAGCCCAGAGCCAGGGCAGGAGAGGAGGAGACCATCTGCTCTCGGTGAGCACCCTAGGGCCCCAGGCACTCCTGAGTGGAGCCAGCACCCTCTGTAAAAGTGGGTGGAGAAATGGAGGTTCCAGTTTGCAGGGTGGCCATTTGTGTCTGCCCATAGGGGCCCAGGACCAGATGGACCAGAGTGGGGACTGGTGGGGTTTGCAGCTAAACCTGAAGCATCCCTATAACCAGGGGCCCTCAGGCTTATCCTCCCCGAGGCTCCCCACAACCAGGGACTCAGCGTGGGACTGGATAGGTGCACAGGACGAGCATCATCGAGGGAGGGCCCTGTCCGTGTGAGGGGCTGGGAGCAGCTTTGGGCTGGCCCAGGCACTTACTGAATCTCTGCAAATCAGCCACCGTGATCTCAGGGTCCCCACAGACCTTCTTCTCCAGCTGCTGCCAGGTGAGCAGGTCCAAGACAGGCTGGGGCACCACGCGGAGCAGCCCGGCACGTATGGCGGCAATCTTGGGGGGAGCACAGGGGAACCACCATGTCACCATGTCACCATGAGCCCAGGGCAGCCACCTGGGGCACTGGGGGCAGTCACCCCAAAGGGGGTCCCCAGGGATCACGAGGCTTGGCATGCAAGAAAAGAACCGCCCAGCTGGAGCTGGTTCTGGGGACTCATTTCAGCAGCCACCAACCCCACAGGTAGCAGGAGAGCTTGGCTCAGCAGCAGGGTCCCCTGGGAGCCACACTGGCCCCAAGGACAGCGTTACCTGCTCCTTGCTCTCCTCCAGCCGAGCCTTCTGCACCAGGCGGATGAAGTCCTTGCGGTCCCCGTAGC
>WTSP01027939.1:0-89725 GCA_025331215.1 Actenoides lindsayi | reverse complement strand
TATCTATCTATCTATCTATCTATCTATCTATCTATCTATCTATCTATCTATCTATCTATCTATCTATCTATCTCTCCTGTTAGAATATGTGTTTCTTGAAGCAGAAATTTAGATCCCAGTTTTAAGTGACACCAAATAATTTCAACAGAGCAACTGGGTGTAAGAAAGCCATTGTTTGGAGCATTGCCAACTGACAAAAAACCGACGTGTTGCTACTTTGCCTGTGAAATTGGCAACGTTTTAAGGTAGAGCCTTGATAACCCATACTTTGCTACAGTCAGCTTATTTCCTTTTGCGTCCATGATTACTGGCAGAATGCAGGCTTCAGGTAGTCCTGTAAGTGTGCTATGATATGGCAAAAGAGGCTGAAAGGGATTCTGGCTCACCAGATAAGAGTCCAAGTGTTAGAATATCGTTATGCGTGTCTTTGCACTTGTCACACGTGAGCTATTGTGCTTTGGTTATACACAAGATAAGGCTGTAAAACCTTATCTTTTTTACATCTTGAATAGATACCAGATATTTGTCTGCAGCTAATATGAAGAAAAAGGATTGGATTCAGAGGAACCTGATGTCATGGCTGTCACTTTTTAATTACTTGGCTCAATATTTTCAGGCTGTCCAAGTAAAGGCTTTTCTTCAACTGAGTCTGTTGAATGCAATTCCTCTTTTCATTGTTTATACTCAGTTATGAGAATCTTCTCGTATGTTTGTCCCTGTGTTTTGGGGTGGTTTTATTTTTAGTAGTAGGTTTGGGTTTCTTTAATTTTATTTTTCAAGGTTTTGTTGGTTTGGGTTTTTTTCAGAAGAAGATGGCATGTTCTTCAACAGAAAGTTTTATGGAAAGTCTTTATAAAACTTACATTTTTAATGTGAAGAATAGCTCCAGAGAAAAATCTGTTGTTGATTTATTCCTTTGTCTTGTTTTCGGCTCTTACCTCTGACTAGAGCAATAGCTTTATTCAGTACTATTTTGTTTTCTATTTTAAATCTATAGATGAGTGGTGCTAATGTCCTCTAATTTTTCTTTTGCTTGATGAGTTTGAGCTGATAATGACCAGGGTATAAAATGTGTTCTGTCTCAATTAAGCTTTCAATTCAAAATCCTTTTTTTTTTTTTAAACAGTGGAAAGAAATCATGGTAACATAATTTCAGACTCGGTAGGGAGTTTAATTATTTTTATCTTTTTTAGTCATTTCTTCACCAGTTGGAGTCTTTTCTGTAAAGAATGTTGATTTGAATGCTGCCTAATTTCTTAGCTGGAATTCATCAAGTGAAATAGGTATCAGGGAATAGCAGGAACAATGAGAAAAAAAAAAAAAGACTGACTTTAATAAAATACTTGGTAAGAAAAGTAATCAAAGGACATGTATTGGAATTGTGATTCTTCCATAAACCTCCAGTTTATTCTTAGTAATATAGACAGGAATGACAAGACAAACTGTGCTTTCCAAATCTGCTGCAAATATTTAACCAGATTCATTTATTTTCTTCCATAGATGTCATCTGCAAACTTCAGGAGTGTGCCATCTAGTAGCCATGCATTCTTCTTGAGCTAATGTTGTAAGAGATAGAGATAGCAAAAGGGAAAGGTCTGAGTACAGACCCCTGTGGTACTGCGCTTATCCATAGCCAGGCAGGGTATGAGCCACTAATCACTAAGCTCCAAACCTCATTGTCCAACCTGTTGTTTGTTGGTTTTTGGGGTTTTTTTTAACCTGTTTGGCTGTTCACCCAGGTAGACCATAACATCCGATCTTAAACAGAGGAATGCTGGGAGAGAGAATGTTGAAAGCCTTGCTAAACTTGGGATAAAGGATGTTCACTGCTCTCTCCTTCTACATAAACTGAATCATTTAATCATAAAAAGCAACCAACAGATGGATCAGGCATGACCTACTCCTGACAAATCCATTCCAGTCGTTCCTAATCACCATACCGGTTGTGTGCCCAGAAATGTATTTCCAGGAACTGAAATCAGGCTAACTTGTTTATAATTCTCTGAGTTGATCTTTCATAAACTTTTCCCAAATCTCAAGTATTTCAGTCCTCAATAACAAAAAGTGAAATTTGTTGACAAATACTGATCGATGTTTTGGTTTTAATATGGGAAAATTAAAAAGAATTCTTGATGCAGTGTTTTCAAAATGTGCATCAGAAAAGGATTTTGTTCCTAAACATGTTGTCTAGGATAATATGTTACAATCTTGGGTGACTTCATCAATGTGTAGAGGGAATACTTCCTCAAATACTTTGATTGGTGGGATATGCAGCCACCTCTTTTAATTGACCGGACATTTATTATAAGTAATACTTGTGCATTTATTCATTCTGTTGTGTTTTTGCCTTGACTCATTAGTCT
This sequence comes from Actenoides lindsayi, assembly GCA_025331215.1. Classification (NCBI taxonomy): domain Eukaryota; kingdom Metazoa; phylum Chordata; class Aves; order Coraciiformes; family Alcedinidae; genus Actenoides; species Actenoides lindsayi. The sequence continues at coordinate 87,362 of WTSP01027939.1, read as the reverse complement.
AGCAGAACACTTCAAACTAATATGATCTCAAAGGAAGATTTTTTTGACTCTAACAGCTGTTCTTGAAGCACCTATCTTTGGTAGAATTTTAAGAAACAAGTACTTTTACTGTGACAGATGAATTGATTCTTCATCCTGTTGCTGATTTACATAGTTTCTTAGTCTGTAGTGCTATAGCCACAGCCAGCGAATGGAATTCTCACTGAAAATATTCTTGGTCCATGCTGGAACCAAGGTCTTTAAAAAGTGATCTTGAGAAGGTTTATTTTATTTCTTAGTCTTTTTAATGTATTTATGCAAATTAGAAAAAAAGTACTTAGTTTTTACGTATCATTGTGTCCCTGAGAGGTCACAGAAAATCTCCTCCTGGTATTTAAAATGCAATCAATTTCTCATTGCTGAGTGAAGTTCACAATCTTTGTATCAAGGGGATGGCAAGTGGACCAATGCATATTCTTAGTTGCAGCCGTTTGTGCTGTGTTTGTGGAGCCGTGACTCGGCTAAAGTACGTCTTAGTATTTTTTATTTAAAATATCTAATTTTCTGTGTCCATGTATTGTGTTCATGGTTTGGGAGATAATGATAGGAAAAAGTGTCAAACTCTGAAAATAAATATCTTTAATATCTAATCTTGGAAGTTCCTCTGGTTCTGCTGATGAAATGTGCTCTAAATAAGAGCCAGGTTCTCTGTCTTAGCTGTATTATCTTCACAGGAGTAAACATGAGATTGTCAAATGCAGTACATCATCAACAACTCGGTATGTTATTTGAGTAAACTGATGGTAATCTGAGTAGTTATTTCTCATATCACAAACTGTACTTTGTGGTGGTGATGGTATGAATCTCTGTAGTATCTGTTTCAGAAGAGGAACAAGCTTACACACTGCATTTCAAACGCCAGATAACTTTATTTTAACTACTTTTAGGATACTGAGCCTTAAGACCTGCTTATTTTAAAATTCTTCCTGAGCTTTCATTGCCATATAGCCAGAACTGTAGTGGATTTTTACATGAAGTGACCTTACCAGAAATCATAGCAAATACGTCGGTGATTATGAACAAGAAATTCAGGAAAATACTGCTAGAGCTAAGTTGTTTCTGATTTTTATTGGCTTGACTTTCTGCTTAAGGATAACTTATGTCACTTGTGCATAATTAATTGAAACTGTTATTTCTCTTGTGTCTTGAAGAATAAATCCCTGAGACAGCAGAGTATAGAAAATTGTTATTATTTGGGTGGCAGGTGTGTGGGACACTAGAAATGTTCCAGGCCATGGTATCAAGGTAAAACACAGTGTGTCACAATGGTTTTGTAGGGATTGTGTGTTGGGACTCTGTGTTCTGTTTCCAAATCTGTCACAGGAATGGATGATCAAATTGCAATTAAGTTACATAGACATAAACTAGGATTAATACTTTATTATAACCCAAAATACCAATATTATTCAGGTAGAATGACACTTAGGGCAGAGAATTCATTGCTTCGTCCTTTATATTGTTCTAATATTTGGATACAGGAGAAATTTAAACACCTTTGCTGTAGGCCACAATATGATCTCAGTTATTTTGGTGTGAAACTGGAACGGCTCTTCTTTGTATGAATGGAAGTACTTGAAATTTTATATTGCTATGAGTTGAATTTTACCCTGTCTCTAAGTCATTCTTGCTAAAGATTGGAAAGAATTAAATAGAACAAGTAGGTCATGCAAGTGGGATGATACTGCCCCTTATCTTTAAACAATATTCTAATTTGACTGTAGCACAATGAAAAGAAATTAATACTGTATGTGCTCCCACGTGAGCTGTCAGAAAGATAAAACTGAATATTCTTTAAATCAGCTTTTCCATGGACAACTGCTTCATCATCATTAGTATGTATATTCTTATTAATATCTAGGCCACCCAGTTATGAGACCCTAGACTGCAGCTTTTCATAATTTACAACTACTCCCATCATTTTCAACAGGTTTGTATGCATGACCTATCATAGACTGAACACTTGATATATTTCTCCAAGCCTTCTCAGTGTTCTTTTGAAATAAGGGCTAAGAATAAATGTATTCATCTGTTTAGAAAGTTGTGTTTATGCACAGTGTGGTGATCTTTGCCAGCTGTTTTACTTAGCTTAGCTGTGTGTGAAAGGACTGGTCACTGTAACAGGTATGGGAATTGGAAATTGAGGCAGTTTAGCAGACTAGGACAGACATACAAACTTTCTAAAGTGATACTTAGGAGTTAGGATCAGATGATAAATAAATGCCTCTAATTTTTGTAGTTGCCTAGTTTATAAATGTATTCCATTTTCAGTATTTGACCAAGTCTAGAAACTTTTAATGCTCGTCACAGGTCACTTTCAAGCAGTCTCTTCATCTGCTTGAAAAGTTTAGCTCAGGACCAGATGCTCACTCATAAATAGGAAGTAGTATAAATGAGAGTGGAATAGAGATGAATGGTTGACAGGTTGTCAGGGTAAGGCTGGGGGGAACCAGTTTAGTGGTGACTATTGTAAGCACTGTATAGTTACACAGAGAATAACAATCCATTGTAGATCGTACTGAAGTGATTGACTGCAGTGACAGCAACTATAAATGAAGGATTCAGCCCATTGTTTAATGTCAGGTGGAATTTGAGATGTAAAATTTCGAGATGGGGTTGGCTTCATGAGCTTTGCAGTTTTCTATATGCTAAAAATGCCAAGCAATTTATTTTACTGCACGAATTTCTAGGATCCTATATCCAGGGTAGTAAGAACTGCCCTTCCTTGGTCTTAATAATTATATTATTAACTACAAATTGGTGAGGGGAGTAAGTAAATGAAAATCAGCCAAGCAGTAAACACTGCTTATTAAGAAACTCTTTCTCTATAGGCATCTCTTGAGAGATCTTGATTAAGATGGTATTTTAAGAGTCTTTTGTGGTGAAAGAACTCTTCCGTAAGTAAAATAAAAGTAAATTATGCTGTTACTCAACACAGCAGCACATCCCAGTGCTGTGTAACTTATTGATACAGCAGTGTAACTTCTCAGATAAGTGGGGAAACTCGTTTTCATTATCTAGACTAACATAATGTGAATGTTAATAGATAAGATTAGATGATCTTAACCAGGTCTTTTGAAACAAAGGAAGCTCTTCAGTTTCAAGTGAGTCAAGCCACTAGTTTTGGGACAAGCATCTTGGTTAATGTTAATTCAAAACTGAAAGAAAACCTTACAGTTCTCTCTATTAGGATTAGTGTATGTGTGCTTTCTAGGCATGCATAGCTTCTACAATCGAAATTGTGATAGAAGTGTATTTTTTTTTTTAAACCTTTGAATTGTAAAAGGATTTAAAAAAACAACTTTCACGTAGATTATTGCAAACTCTTCCTCAAATTTCGTGGTACAGCCTGCTTGAAGCTCTTTTGATGCCTTTTCTGGTTTGGTGCCATCATGCTATGTTAAACAGCTTGTTCTAAAGCACAACTACTCTTAAGTAAACATATTGTGCTTCATGTGATGAGTCATACACACTCATGAGACAGAATGTTCTGTTATTGAGTCACAGCTGAAGAAAATATGCAGATGGTTAATATCAGAATCTTAATTTTTAGAATACTGCAAAACATGAAATGATGAGGTTATAACATTAGTTTGAGAAATAATTCTGTTTTCAACACTGCCTCAACTGTGAATGCATTTCAGGTTATGGGATGGTACATTCTTTTGTGGAAAACACATTTAATTTAAGACACAAAACTCAATATTTTATTCTGAAACATGTATTTCTGAATATATAAAAATATGCAAATATTTTATATAAGTATGGTAAAAATATAACTATTATAAACAAATAATATAAATTCTGAAAAATATTTTCATTTTGAAAGCGATCTGTCAGTTTTATTGTAAGTCATTTTGCTCTTTATTTTGAATTATTTGTCTTCACTGTATGTATACGCAATTGCACTATAAATCTTGAGCCTCAGTATTCCATTTACACACACTTTTCCAGTGATTTTTCTCTTCTGGTTGTTTTGGTTTTGGTATTTATTTTACTACATTTTGTTACCAAAGTGCCCTCACGTTTATTTTTTTCCTCTTTTTCTGTGATGGTTACGTTACGTTACTATGCTAGTGGTGTTTACACTGTTCCCACAGCTCAAGAATCAGAGTCTTGCTGTGTGGCAAGGTGAGGATATAAAGCTTGTGAACCAAACATTAGGTAAAATTATATTCATTTAAGATAGAGCTACACCAAGAATGGCTTTTCTCACAGGTGTCTTTCACAACTTTGCAATTTCTTCAGGAGCACAAACTGCAGTGTGTCAGAGCTACACCTAGGACTCGATACATTGGCAGCTGCACTCAGTAAGGTTATGAAGAGGGCTCTGGAGAAAGAGTTAGAGGGAGGATGATACCTGTATATTGTTTCTAGGAATCTCTTCTACTTTTCATGTCATCCTAAGCAACTTGAAAAACGTCCTCTATTGAAAAGCCATCATTTATCTCCCCGTGTAAACATTTCAGTAGTAGGACTGACAATGATTATTTTTGAAGTTGTAACTTAGAATATTCAGATGTTACAGCCTGTGAGTTTCCAGTCTATTTACTAGTGGATTTCTGTAACACCAAGATTTTTCACAAGTAGTTTCTCATCTTCAGAGGGAACTCTGACCCAGTCCAAGAACTGTAAATGAGATCTGCTATCTACTAGGCTTTCTGTGTTTCAGTTTTGTACTCTCTGAGTGATTGTCATCCTTATGTAATGCAGATCCATAGGATAAGTGTTAAGTCTTTCTGGAATTAATTATAAGGTTGTTCAGCTTGCAGCTTCAGTAGTAGATCACTAAATAATTGCACTAAAAATACTTAGAGGTTTATATAATCAAAAGTATGAAACTTTTATGTAGGATGTAATATTGTAAATTAGTGTGAGAAATGTTCAGATCTGCATTTTGAGTATTTCTCTAATTCTGGACTGTCTGGAATTGCTGTGAGCATAATAAATCTAAATAGGAAGTGGAAATAGGGGAATATTATGATGTTAGTCAACCTTCTTCCTTAGATGAAAGATCTCTAGTAGAGGGAGAGGTAGATTTTGGAGAGACTAAGTGAAGACACTTCAATTTCTTCCTTGCATAAAATTACTAAAATGTTAGTACATGAAAAAGAGAGAGTCAAAATACAAGAGAATTATTCACACAGTGTTGGTAACTAATTTTTTTTTCCCTTTAAAATACTTGTTAAATGCACGAATCCATACTTACCTTGATTTCAGAATATTTCCAGAAGACACATATTTGTCCCTAGCCAATTTTTCTGATTCTGTTAATTCCTTTTATAAGTTGACTCTTACATAAGTGCACGTTAGTTTACATTTCTTAAAACACTTCAATTTTCAGAAGCAAACAAAAAAATCATTCTTCTGAACAGCCTGCTGCCTACTTCAGTGTCTTAAGTGGATTGAGCAGAATGTAGATAATAAAAATGTACCCTTAGTTGTAGTCATATTTGTTCAACCTGAGTTGGAAATTTTGGAGATTTTTCACAGGATTTGTAAATACACCAGGAGCTGATGTTATAAACACGTGATGATGTTTCTGCACTGTTAGATTTGAGGCCAGTCCCTTACTTCATTCCTTATTCTTTCTTTAGTTTCTTCTACCACACAATGGACAGTGAAGAGTTCTACCTCCAAAACATTTTAAGTAGGACAGTTTTCTTTGTATGTTCTTTATAAGGCTGAATGTTCTCCTAAAACTGTCATTGACAGATACTGGCTACCTGTAGGCAGAGACAATATGATTATATGTCTTAGCTGAAGGTAAAGCGGATTTCATTTGAAAACATGATAAAACACCACTCTTTTAAACCTACCACAAGGTAAAATTTGTTATTGTTGCCTTGGTTAATTTAATGCTATTTCTTAAATTATCACCATTCTTTAAATGATCCACCACCTTTTGAAAAAGCAGTTAGGATTTCCTTTGAATAGTTTGAAAATGTCTTTCTTGCCTTTGATCCAAAATATAGGGATAGGAGGAACCATCAAATTCATTAAACAAAAACCTTTCCTACTGCATTTACATGAGAATGCATAATCTAATTCTTAAGTGAATAATTATTTGTCCTTTGCCCTTATCATTTAGCACAGTTTAGAAACTGGATTATTGATGAGGGGAAAGATTACATAATGTAATTGCCCTTAAAACACAAATGAAATCCTTTAGGACATATTCAGTAAGTGAGATTCATTCCACAAAATCATTCATTATGTAAAGTTGATGCTTTTTGCATTATATTCATAATGTAAGAACACTTTTTGTGCAGTAGATCATATCAACAAAACCTCGTGGATGGACCATTTTTAACAGTTTTGTAACTAGTATTATATATTCTGAATGGCCTAAGGTTAGCTCTTTATAATGAGCAGTGTTGATAAAAATGTATTTTGCATAATTTTGCATTAGTCCTTAACGTCTTCACTTTATATTCTTTCACAGTCAAAAATTTCATTTGGCTGAACAAATGTCCAGTTAGCTTTGTAGACTTAAAAAGACTTAGGGAGAGATTGATAGAATGTCTGTTGAGGTGCTAATTGCTAATAAACCTTGAACAAGTGGAGATCCTTAGCACTGATTTAAATAATAAAATGATGCTGATGGAATACTTTGGATTCAGGGTGTTTATGTAAGGAGTAGAGTATACTTAGCCAAGACATTCTCTAAATGGATTGCAGTAGCAGAGTACTCTCTTTGTGGAAGAGAGTTGATTTACTGGTTTTAGAGTCTGTTATATTTGTCATATAAAAACTACCTTATATTATTAAACTATCATCCCATCACAACCTCCTTGGAAATTAAATGCAACCAGCAATTATATAAGCACTAACAGACCAATTACATGTCAGTAAGATCAGAGCATCCTTGTCTTAGCAGCATTTATAGAGATCAAAGCAGTGCAAATAATTTAGCAAAAAAATTATCTTCTCTTGATGTCACAAAATGCATGTGTGTAACTTGTTTGGCAGATACCTATATTTGAAAATAATAAAAATAAGTTGACTGGTAAGAACTATACATCTCATTGATCCTTGTGATCTGAAGCAAGTCCCGTAAACCAGATAAATCAGTGGGACTGTTCAGAAAGGGAAACGGTAGAGATATTTCAGTCACAGGGAGAAAATTCAAGAGGAAAACAAACAAAATCAAGCTCCTAAGCTCTCATTTAATATTTTCTGTTTGTAATGATTCTTCTAAAGCTTTGTACATTTATGGCAGAGGGGTTGATTCTTTTCTAATGCTAGTTTCATATGGGAAGGATGGGTTTTTTTACTGTAAAGCACCTCTAATTCCCACTGAATTATTCTCAGTTGTCTGCTGACTGCTGTGTTCTACTGCTGATTTGTGGACACAAACTATAGCTTGATGATTTGTATTTCACTGAAGTTGATATTGTTTTAACCTTTTTTGCTTTATAACTGGCAATCTGTTGCAATGATGCAACTGCATTTTTTTTCCAATGTTTTAAACATGCAGTGCAATTTTCCCCAAATGGCATAAAAAAATGTATTTAAAAAAAAAAAGGTTTTTACATAACATTCTGCAGAAAATTAAGCCTCCCCGTGCACAGAGTTCAGGTGCATTTTGTATTTCCAAGGCAAAAAAATTAAATGAGAGTTTTGCACGGAAGTAAATTGACTTATCAAACCTGTTAAGTTACTTCTGATTTGATACTAATAAAAAGAAGTCCTTTTTGATAAATGTAAGGCTTGGATTTTTTTTTTAAGGGGAGCTGGGAAATCTCTAAGTGACTATTCCGGCTTGACATAGAATCTCAGAAGAGTAGGTTTTCTGTAAATTAAAAACAAACACAACCTCCATTTACCTTGCAAAATATTCTAACTCATATTTTGGGATTCAACCTCATGTTTTTACAAATTAAAATGATGAACTCATATAGTAAAAGGAAATTAAAAGGTTAGTTGGAATGTGTATTCCTGTTTCTTCTCTCATAACAGGGCTTCTTCTGTGTCAAAAGTGAATCTTGCATGTCTAGATATTAGCCTTTGAAAAGCTGCAATCATTGATAACTCATTGTTCATTATAAAAAATGAAGAGTTTTTAATTTGAAAAATTGCTAAGAGACTTCCTAGTAGTTATGAAATGAATCTTAATGCTTTTATTGTGGGAATCAGAAGCATTGTTTTTGATGTATGTCATTAATAACAAAAAGCCTCATTCCACTTATTAAATTACTCACGATATTCTGTACAGATCATTTTTGAGTTTTTACAGTTTGTTGCTTGCAGTACTCCCCGGTGACGTTATATGTGTAGATTGTTCTCCAAGTATGTGCAACTGAATAATAATATTAAAACCTAATAACTTCCTTTGAGTGCACTGTAGAATTTAAAAAGGAAAACAGTTTTAAACCTTTAATATAGTGAAAAATTATATTGGGGCTTTAATATTGTTTTGCTTATGCTTCAGTTATTGCTTTCATTAAAGTTTTAATTTCCAGAGATATTGCTTTGATAAAATTAAGTAAACATCTCTGGTTAGTATCTATGCGTACACTAAAAATTATGTGCCTTTTCCCTCTCATTTATTGCCATCTGCTTCTATTGTAATTACTTTCCCTAATACACACGTATAATGCAGCAAGATTGTATTAAAATAATTAATCTATATAATCAATTAAAAATGTGTGAGGACAAAGTTTATGATCTTCAAAATAAAGCACTACACAGAAAGAATAGCAGGTTAAAATTTTTATTGTTTTTTTCTCTTAGTAATGCTCTGTTCCTTTTCTATAATAAGTAGAAATATTACAACACATTTGATGGGGAGAATGGTTAGTTTTTACTATAATTTTAAAGAACTCTGTAATTTACCAATTACAATTACTTGGTAAGATAGCTTGAATTTTTAGCCAAAGTGATGCAGATGGGATCATTGAAACCAGAAGAGTTTGGATCAAAAGCTCAATTTGATGAAGTCAGTGTTACATTAACGTTGTTACATCAATCCCCTCGACTACCAGAAACACAGGTCAGTTGAAAGGGAAAGGCTGCCTCCTTATTAATTTTTTTTCTTTCAAACATTAGCCTCAACCACAGGAGTTAACCATGGATTATCAGTTTGCATCCAGATTATACAACTCCAGTTAGCACTAAACCAGCTAGTTAAACAAGTGTTACCTGCATTTGTGTATGTGTATAGATAGATAAAGCTACAGAAACTCATGTTGTAAATCTTCATTCCCAGGTTGTCAGATACAGGATAAGAACAGCACACAGGCTGTGTTCTAGAGAATGTATAGGTGAACATATGGACTGTTAGGTCTTTGAAACCTTGGTTGCCTGAAAAGTATGAGGGAGGCATTGGTAGTGAATTGTGAAAGTCCTTTACCGTGTTCCTGAGATCTGAAGTCCTGGAAGGCTGAACCCTTGTGGTCTTCTTTTTTTTTTTTTTTTTTTTCCCTTCTCTTCCCCTTAATTATGTTTGTTTGAGCCACTTAAGGAATTGTCTGGCAGTTCTGGATTAAATCTTTCCACTTCAATAAATTTACTTTTTTTCCACCTTTAGCTACAGTGGCTTCTTCTGAAGCAGCTGCTGTTGTGTGTTGGCCTCTTGGTCAGCAAGCTTGAATTATTATCCACAGTTTTACTATATGGAGCTAAATATTAGGGAACGTAACCAAAACATGAGGGTCAATAGAAAATAAAGGTTTTTCCTAACTTAGTTGTTTCTGTGAAAATAGAAAACTAGGAAGGAAAAAAAAAAAGTTCTCTTTCTTGAGGAACTCACATACAAGCAGCAAATGAAACTTCTAGGTTTTTCTTCTTTCCTATTGCTATTACTCTGATACTGACAGTTATAGAAGTTAGTATTCTGACCCAAAATTATGTTGTGTCCACTAGTGGGAATTTATGCATCTTTAACTTCCCACTGCTGTTGTCGATCTCCTGTAATTTTTCAGTTTCAGTGGAAGTCACTGTGGCCTGGATGACATCCAGCTCACTACAAAAGTCAGCCAAATTCTTTTTGTGTCTGACTAGTTTGATAAGCCATGAAAGTCTTTACTTTCTGCATGTTTTCAAGTCAATACAGCTACACCTACCTCATGGTTTGCAAAAGCTTGCAGAGATACCACAAATTTGATGCTTCGGTTCATGTCTTCATTGTGTATAGGAAATTCTGCCCATTCTTTTAAGAATTCTGACAAGCTACTGTGGTACCTGTGTGAAAATGTCTGGTTGATTTACATGGTCAGCCCAAATGATTATTTGTTTTATCTTTTTCTGATTTTAGATTCACTTACTTTAGTGAGGCACATGACTGAGAATTAATGTATTCGTATTTGCGCTCTTATCGTTAGCTTTCTGTGTGATTATGGGATAGTAATGCATATTAGTGAGTCTGTTTTCTGATTAGTAATATGGTACACTTTTCTTAACTGTTGTTTACAAAAATAACATTCATATTCAGTTTTTATAAACCTTAATTGATCTGTGAAACATGCACTAAATTTTTGTATGGCTTATTGTACATACATTTTGATAAAAATTAAAATCTCCATAAGCATTTCTTATGTGCAAATGAAGATTGGTTCAGCAAGGGGCAGTGATTCAGTCATGGGTTGAGGCTAGGTCCAGTCCTGATCACACTCTTCTGGCTTTCTTTTTCCAAGGATTATGCAACTGCAGCAATCTGGCACATCTGTTGAAAGAAGGGCAGTTCCTGAGTTGGTGCAAAGGCTGAAGCCATTGCTGCATTCTGTGCAAGGGATGTGGTGTTACGAGAGTAAAGCAGTGAACGTATTAGTTATGAAGATATAATGATGGAGCATATGAGGAGTTGACTGTTTTTGTCAATTGTTATATATATATATATAAAAATCAATCAAATGATTGACTTAGTCAATCATTTTTTGCCCTAAACCTCCTGTTATTATGATACTGTTTCTTCTGAGAAATGATGAAACAGCATTCCTGCAAACACCTGTATGAGCTGATCTTCAGGGCATGTTGTTTTGTAGGTATCCTTTGTGATGTGTTATTTCTATGCCTGTCTGTGTGTGAATGTACTTGCAGTATTGGTCCAATAATGTGCTTTAATGGTGCAAGCTGTTTGGTATTTAGAGCAAAGCATGTGTCTATCATAAAGATGTCTTAAGATCCATTCATTTTTTCTCAATGAAGATTTAAGACGGTATCAGATACACAGAAGTGCATCTAAAGGAGAGAAAGAGTCAAGCAATGTAGTATTTGTAAAGGAATTAATTGATAAAATTTAATCTCGTAAACTCTTCACAAAGCAAATACAATTAATTTTTTAGCAACTGTGCTCACAGTGAAGAAATAAGCTTTATTGTACCACAGTTATTTTAACATTTACCCCAGTTTCATTTTTTAAAACTTCACTTTAAATTTTGTTGTTATACTTTCTCTGTTCTGCAGAAAAGTAAGGCTGGATTTCTCTGACATGGGCTTTAATAAGCTTCAAGAAATCATTGTTCTTCTGGGAAGTAAACTGAAACTGACTCAATCCTTACTCTTTGGTGGGTTAAGACTAGGTTTTCTTTGCAGTCACAGAAGTGAAAAATTATCTTGTATGGAAATCCATGTTGCTTGACTACTGATACTGGTAGCTAAATTAAACTTAAACTTCCTGATTTTAAGTTATTATCATACACTCTGACAGAGTGCTTAGTATATGTAAGACAAGTGCTATGGGAAGTCCATTATCCAAGGTGATGAATATGCCCATGCCACTGAAAATTGCAGTTCTCTGTTACGCCAGTTTTGACCCTTGATGGTAGTTCTCACTAGCATGGCAGCAGACATGACCTGAGGAAACTTCATGCAGCACTTGAGCATCTGTCTGCTTTGATACTTTATAGCTGGAGGTGCTTAGTGGTGACATGAGTGTGGAAGCTAATATTCTTCTGAGCATGTTTAATCTACAAGAAAACTCTGTCCCTTTGATTGCTTTCTACATTAGAAACATCCACTTGATCCTGTAGTTATGGTTACTGTGTTTTATTAAATGTAGGAACTAATTTGGTTCAGAAAAATATTCACAACGATTTATATCATGTGGAAAGAACCAGTGTATGATAAATCACCCTGTATTAATCACTTCTCCACTTAGCAAAAAGAGAACCTCAGTACAAGCTGCATGGAAAAGTACACTCCAATACATGACTTAAGGGGGATGTTATTCAGGAGAAATTAGGTGTTTGAGTGGTGTGCTTTTTGACTGGGATGGATAGAAATTGCTTTATTTATTGGCTGGTTTATAGAGAAAACAAACTCAGGTTTCCAGAGGATTCCAAGAGATTAAGAATCCATCTCCCATTTGCAGTTCTTTTATACTTCTTTTGAAAACTAGGTCAAAGTGCTTGCTTCTATTACTGTCATTTAAAGGGGATTTACCTCAATATTCACCGTGGTGAATTTTGGAGAACTTTTATTCTAGTCACTGCAGTAGTGATTCAGATTTATGGCTTCCCAAGTCATGGGCTGTTGTCTTTATATCATTGGTTGTAAAAATTGAGGATGGTGATATGCAACGATTGTATCAAAAGTGTAGAGCGCTACAAAAGGGCAGACTTAGTCTAATTGTAGGATTTCTTGAAACAGTGTTATGGTGGATAGCTTGCTGTTGAACAACAGATGGAATATTTAGCAATCTCCTGTTGATCCATAGCCATTGTTCTAGCCATTGGTCCAGGTTATTGGGTTGACATTGTGAGCAAAGGTATTTTTATGCTTCCTAATTCAGCAAAGGCTCAGTGAAACTGGAGTTCAGTAGAGAACCAGCAAAATGGGCAGGGGCAAAAGCAGAGGTGTTGTGGTGAGAAGATGAAGGAAGAGGGCTTGTTCAGCCTGTGAAAGAGGTGTCTCCTAACGGCAGCCCCCTGCTATCTACAGGGGTACCAGCAGTTCAATCTAACAGGGTTAATTTGCTCTGTCACGAACATTTTCAGACATGTTAGTAAGGTTAAATTTAGTGTTCTCTAATAGTCTTGTATTTTGAAGCAGGAGCTGAGAAGCCAACTGGTTTTTGCAGACCCAACCATTACCTTCTATTTGAGCCTTCTGTTTTAAAAAATGCTTGAATGTCTGTTGTGTTGAAGAGGAGAAGGAAAGTAACCAGCACTGAGTTTCAAACACAATCTTGTGTGTAGTCTAAGAACCACTTACTCCCTGATAGTTTGTTTACAAAATAGCTTGTATGAAAGTGGCATTCCAAAAGCACTGGTTTATTATGAATACAAGTGTAAAATCATACTTCTCTCTTGGAACTAAGGACAGTTCCAATATGCACGTTGACATATGCTCTTGGAGGTTGTTTTTTATGGTAAATGATCCCCATGTGTCACAGATTTTTAGCTTTATGGACAAGCTGTACACAGAGACCTTATCTGGCAGGCCAACAGATGAACTGGAAAAGGATATTCTGAGTTATGTTCTATCTTCTGACTATTGCATTAATCGGTCATCCTCACAGATTGCTTTTTCTGTTTGAAAGGCACTTCAAAAAGTAATTGATATTTTTAGAGTAATTTAAAATACTATAAGATTTTAATATAATTGCTCCAGTACTCTGATTTTTTTAAAGTACATAATTTTCTATTTCTGTTATCTCTATAGTGGCAGAATTTTGTACTTGGTAAACATGCATAATTAGTTCAACACTTCAAGATTTCGACAGATGAAATCTTGGTTTCATTGCCTTCTGTTTTGTGTAAGGCAAATGGACTTCTGCATGGAGTGAAGGAATAAGTTTTAAGGCATAGGAAATTAAAATTTTATAAGAGTTTTTGCCCACCAGGGTTGATGAATCAGACTGACTTCAAAGAGAAATGAGGTTTTAATGTCATCTGCTGTTTTCAGGTTTTCTTATGTTTAAAGGGAAGCTTTCATGTGTCTCTCTCTCTCTCATATGCTGCATCTGATCCAAAGCTGATCAAAGTCTTTTAGTTAATTTCAGTAGGTCTTCAGTAGATGTTAATACCAGTTTTATTAATTGCTGGAAGGGAAAGATGAGATTTTTTGCAACCACCTGAAAAAGTGAGTAACTTCTGTCAAGGTCTTACTGAAACCAACACTGAAATACGTAGTTGTGCATCAGCTCCATTAATACTGCAGTGAATTATTCCGCAGGAATAGAGCTATGTTAAGACTAAATGAATTGTGCTTCTTTCACCTCTATTGTCCAAGGCCACAGTATATAGTTAGCTGTACAACTGAAGAGTGTCTTCACAAAATGCACAAACTTTCTGGAAAAGAGTAATCAAGTTTTTACTTTTAACAATGTATAAACTCTTTTTTTTTTCCTGCACCAAGTATGCCATTTTATTTCTTTGCTGACTGAGTCCACACACAGCATGATTTTTAGGTTAGCTTATGACAAATGACTGCATGAACCACAGAAAGTAGAGAGGGCAAGATATAAAGCTTAGGTTTATAAAAGCTTGTCATCATGGTAGAAATGAAATCTTGCAGTTGAAAAGCCAACTATGACTCCCTCCAGCACAAGTGACCCCTCCAGCCTGTCTGTGCTTGTTGTAAGATTAGTCTTTATTTTGCCCAGGGGACGGACACGATGTGTGTGTTCCAACAGCTGCTCCTATAAGCAGCCCAAGGTGTTACAAGAGAAGGAAAGAGGAAACATTTTTCTTTGTAGTAAATGGATTAAAAACTTGAGCAGGAAAAAAACCCCGGTTATTAAAAATAACTTGATGAACACAGGTATTAAAGGTAAAAGAATACTCCCATATCACATGTTCTCAACCACTTTGGAATACATGTGGCGATTGCTTTCTGCTACAACTGAATTTACCACATAACTCAATAATGTCCTTTAACTGTGACTAATAGGAAATCATGTTTATTCAGGACCTCTGTGGCCTCTATCCAAAGTGATAATAAGTATGCCATCTGTGATAGTAATTTGTGTGATGTATACATATATGACCAAAGAACTGGAAGGATAATTAAAAGGGTTGCTTTTGCATAGATTCAAGAATGTTTATTTGATGGCAGGGTGACTTTCTGCTGCTGTCAAGTTGAAATGAAGTCAAGCCTGATGTCTGAATGACTGTCTGCTCTGTTAACACTTCCCTGAGGTACTGCAACCTGTTCTGGATTGAAATTTGGTTAATTCACAGATGGCTCTACTAGTTTCATATTAATATTTTCTGGATCTAGGTTTGAACAGGAAGGTCCAGATAGAATAGAGATGGTGATTTGAAATCGGTAGTTGAAAGTGTTCTTGAGTGACACACGCAGAGTAGATTTCATGGACTTGAATTGCTTATGTCTGTTTCTCTGGACACTCAATTTGTTCTTTCATGAAAGATGAGTATAATTCCATCCACTTAAAAACATCACACTGTCACAACACTTTAAAAATTATGTGTAAATATGCTGTATTTCAGAATGTTTCAGAGCACAAGAGAAAAAGCAAAGCACAATATAGAAGAAAGTTGTACAGTCAGCAGGGATATAAAAGTGGAAAAATATTTAAGGAAATAAATTTTTGTTTGGGTTTTGGATTTTGTTTTCAAGAAAATGGCTGTTACAGTTAGTTGCACAGTTACTGTGGAACCTGTGGAGTAATAAAACCAAGTAATCTGAGTAAAATTCATCACACATGTGAAAAAATTAGTCAGAAATGATCAGAGCAATGATCACGTTAGCAGACTGTTCATAAAATCAGGCTACTTTCATTACAGTTGACATCAGAGCAAGACTATGGATGGAGAAGTCTGGGCATTTTTAACAGTTTGAAATGTGTTTTTTGGATTCTTTTGCTTTATTGTAGATTGGAGAGTTTATTCTAATACATTGTCAATCTGATTCCTTGAAGTCGTTGCAGACAAGGTACTGTTAGCCCAGTTCTACTGGTTTTATGGAACTACATTAAGTTATCATATATTTCACATTTTTTTAGGTTCATAAAATTGTTTGTTTCCCATCTTTCAGCAGCTATGATGAAATCTAAATCGTGCCTATGAGCTTGAAGTCATGACTGTCTTCCATCTGCTACAGCACAGAGGGATGGTACCCTCACTCTAAAGCACAGCTCTTAATACCTATCTGGTGCAGTGATTGTTGTGTGCTGCCTTTCTGCTGCTCCAGCCTCTTAGCTTTCCAGCTAGACATAGCCTCATATTTGATCAACTTGGATAACTTCCACATCTGCTGAGTTCACACTCCAGCAAGTTATTTCCACAGTACAACTTCCCATTTCCCACCCTCTTTGAGGACACAGCTACTATTGAGTTACATTCTAACCAGATGACAGCTAATCTGGTTAGTGTCTACGTGTTTTCTGCATCTTGAAGTATTTCCCTTTTCTGGTGTAGTGTCAGCGCAGTGGGCTGCAGTGAAGGTTAGGACTGCCCTTCCCCTTCCTTCCCCCCCCCAGTTTAATAGATCTAGTTCCTTATAGTTTTCCTTTTATTTTAGCAGATCTAGTTCCTGAACATAACCATAGTAGAAATTACTCTTTCAGTCAAATTTTTCATTGTTTACCCCCAATGCAGTGCCTACTCCTACCTTCTTGAAGAATTCATTAGAAAGTGGTAGCATTTCTGTTGTCTCTCTCTTAAGGGGCTAATACATCATATGTGGAATCACTGAACAGGCCTAAGAATATCTGTGTTCTTCTTTCCAGACAGACTCCTGTGTTCTGCCACTACCTGACACTGCATGTCTTTGTCAGCAGAACTTGAAAGTTGGCAGAATTCCTGTGTACTTAGTACCAACTGACTGGTTCCTAGCTCACTTGGAAGCAATGAGACCACCCCTGCTTCTATCAGTTACTCTAGCATATGTATGCGCACATATAGCCCACCTTTACAGTCCCTTCTGCATTGTTATTTAGATTTTATTTTTATTTTTAAGTCATTTTTCTGCTTCAGTAATGAATGGTCAGTGTGATTCTTGTGGCTATTACGTGCGGTAGTGTACAGAAGTCTCGGTTTATGAAACTGAGCATACGGAAAAAAACCAAACCCTTAGTTGTTGAGCTCCTAGAACTGAAGTGAGTAGGACTGACTGTTGAGCACTGTCTGTTGGTGGCCTTGTTTCACCCCTACAGAAGCTAGTAGAAAAATGCCATAGATGCCTGTCAGTAAAACTTCCCTTTTTCACAGGAAACTATTTATCATTAGCTATACCATTTCAGTGGTTGATTTTTCTAGCAGCAGCAATTGCAATAAATATTTTTATCATATGAGGTGACAAAATTTGGGTTAGGCTGGAAACATTTACAGCCGACGTTACTGACGCTAATAAAAAATGCAGCTGCTTGGTACCTGAAAATCCTGGTTTATGGTATGTAGTGCCGAGCTTTTATCGCCTGTCTCTGGAAAAAGAACACTTTGGCATCACAACCCAGGAAAATCTATCAAATTATAGCAAGAATCGGGATCTGTCTTAGAGTCTGCAAAGTTGTTTTGTCTCATTTATGAACTCCTGCTTTTCACATGCTGAGTTGCCCACTCGTGGCTGGGAGTCTGAGTGTCATCAAGCAGCTGAGAACTCTAGTCGGAAGTAGTTAGTGTGGGTTCCACCTATGACATCCCAGCTGATGCTGGGTCTCCTTCCCCACTCACTCCCCTCACCCTGAAGATGAACCCAGGAGACCTTCCAAAAATTACTACAGTTACAGTGATATTTTTTTACACTTTTTAGTAAGACTGAAATCATGTGTCTGATCCTGAAAAAGTCACAAGCATGTCTGCACACTAAGATGGATGAAAAAAAATGACATTGAATGCAGTTTTGTAGTCAAAAACTCAGCTTTCCTCTCTGGCAGAATACGAATGCTTTGCCCACTACGTTTTGTTGCGTGTTGAATAAACAGCATTTGATTATATTGTTTAACCAGAGAGCAGCAAAAGGTTTCTAGATATTTGCTATCCTTCAGAAAAAATATAATCTGTCTTTAAAATCTTCCTTTTGATTAATGCTGCTTTTCTTACACCTAGAATTCCTAATCTTCATCAGTGTAATTAGAAAGAGAGTTGTTTTGGTAAGAATGTGATAGGCACAGAAGACTTGATGTCTGTGTATGCCATGTACCAGTTACATGATCCGCTCAGTGTTGCATGATCCTTTGGTGGAACAGCAAGATTCAAGGGTAAGTGTATCCTCAGTGACATTGTAGAAGCACCATATGAATTTTCACGCACGCACCCCACGCTTGGTTCTACTATAGCCCCACTTGTGGTCCCTCAGTATCTGGCAGCATAGATCTCCTGTTTAGAAAATGTATCAAGAGGTGAACAACTGCGAGTAATACTTTTCTCTCTCTGCCTAATGGCATGCAAATCACCGCACCAAAGTAGGGTTCTGTTACAGCCGTGCCGCAGGGATTGTTCTGTCTAACACAGCCATACACAGCCAGTATGGCAATCTGCAGGCATGTTGACTGCTTCCCAGTGCTCTCGTACTTGGCTTCAGCCTGATATTCCCCCTATGCTAATTAGCTGGAAGGTGGACTTGGCAGTGCTGGGTTAACAATTGGACTCGATCTTACAGAGCTTTTCCAGCCTAAATGATTCTATGAGGCCACTAATGTTATCTTCCACGCTTCCTATCCTGAACATTACCTTTACATGCATGTAAGACTTTCGTGGTTTCTTAATGTTGTTTAGATAATTTCTTTGCATACCATAGGAATAATATCTCCCCTTAGGAGAGATAACACCAATAATGATAACTTATTTTTGTGACAATCTGTGATAAAGTTAAAAAAATGTTTTTCCAGTCTTCTAGTTTTGTTCACAAACAACATACTTTTTAATGATGTAAAAAAGGCTGGGGGATAAGGTAAAACTTTTGAAAGTGTGGTAATGCTGACCTCCCCTCAGTGCACATCCCAAATTCCCTAAGCACAAATTCAGTAGATGCTGATGTCTTTGAAATCCTCAAAGTCAGTCTTACCGAGCTCCTTCTGTCTTGTTAGACTGGAATAAGAATACTTAGGGTAACAAATCATCTGGAAACAACATTTTCTGTGTTTCACATGGAATAGGTGTCTTTATTTATCTATATCAAAACAGCTGATAGAGAGCAACTTTAGAACAAATTCAAACGAAGGCCCTTTTTTATTCGTGTTAATACATGAACTGAATTATGATGCATGACATGCTTACACCACAAAATTCTGTCTTTGTTTTAAAATCTGTCCTCCTAGTTCTAAAGGGATATTTTAAGTGCCAAAACTACTTCATCTGAAGCTATCAGGATCACTTCTTCACATCTGTGACCTTGTCCTCTTGAGACTCTTCTTAATCATTTTCCTCTTCCATCAGGCAGTCAAATGCATAAGTACCTGGTTTTGTATATTCCATCAATACATCATTCTCCCAAGTGATTGCTGGCTTTTAGAATAGATGGAAAAATACTAAAAGCTGAATACTTGGAGAGAGACAGGCAGTGTTAATTCTTTGCAAAATCCTTTCCTGAAACACTTTAGTGGTTTTGTTGAGAAATGTTTGCTCTTTGTGTGAACTGAATCTTGGGAATTTTACCATGTTTAATATTAATCTATGTTAGAGCATTTGGTTAGCAGTATTATAGTTACAGAGGAGTTTTCTTTTAATTTCTGAGTTTGGTGCCAGCTGTTATCTGGGAAATTTATCTTGTAGATGGAATTTCTTTCTGTTCATTTTCAGTGCAGTAGAATTTTTTTTTTGTTTCTTTTTATTTATTGTGGTGTCCTTGAGAAGAAAAGCTGTGTGTAAGACAGACATGACCTTGTCTTTCTACTCTGATAATTAGGAAACCTTATTTAAAACTGGTCATGATCTTTGTTCTCTGGAGATTAGAATCTTTCAGATGCTTGAAGTTCATTTTTGAGTAATTAAATTCATAAGGATTTCTCTGAACATATGGTAGAATTGCATCTCTCTTATTTGAGTTGTGCTCTGGAATGTGAACCCTTCCTAACCCCAGATTTGCAGCAGGGAGAGGAATGGTATCACTCTTGCTTCTGGTATAGCACCCGACTCCCTTGCAATTGAGTCACGCGGACAGGTAGGTAAGGGGTGCCTGTGTGGGAAAAGTGTTATTGAACAGGCAAGGAGAGGGAGAAGAAATAAAACAGTAGAGAAACTTGCCTGAGAATTACACTGCAGGTTGATAACAAAAATAGGAATTCATCTTATACCTCATGGGTCGAACTTGTTCTTGACCTACAAAATGCCATTGACTGTCAGGTTC
This sequence comes from Actenoides lindsayi, assembly GCA_025331215.1. NCBI lineage: Eukaryota > Metazoa > Chordata > Aves > Coraciiformes > Alcedinidae > Actenoides > Actenoides lindsayi. The sequence goes on along the minus strand of WTSP01027939.1, from coordinate 67,133 downwards.
AGTGCACAAGCCCTCTCCTGAAGATTTGGGTCTCCTTTGATATGGCGCAGCTCTGCAGCCTTGAGGATCTTCAGCAGGGACCTTTTTAGCCCCTTTGCCAGGGGCTGCCTTGAAGCTCTCATTCTTGCTCTTGGTCTCTGCCTGAGCTATGCTGCAGATGTGCCTCTGCCCAGTCTTGTACCTCTCCGATTCTGACCCAGATTTGCCCCATCACTACAGACATGCCTGACAGTCTGGACAATTGGCAAAACCTAGTAACCATCACTGGACCTTCCCTGTATACCTTGCTAGGAGCCTCCGAGCATGCACCTTTGTTGCTGAGGGCACAGCCCTGCCTACCTTGCTGTGACTTTAGGCCCCTGCCTCATTTTCCCTTACTAATCAGCCTGCCCTTCTTGCTCCTTGAAATTGTCTTCCTTTTTGTAGGTGGTTGTATATAAGGTGCAAAAATAGCCAACAAAAATATCCTGCTGGAGACAACTTCAAAAGTGCATGCTGCAAAGTATACTTTTCTTTCTCTGTTTGGATATTAGCTTATCTTGTGTTGCAGAGAAATTTTAAATTTCAGTCATCTTTGTATATTGCCTTTTTGCGTTATTTTACATATTCTGCTTTTTCTCTATCTCCTCGCTTCTGATCTCATCCACTACTTCATGCTGGACAGCACTTGATCAGAATGAGAAAACAGAGTGAGATTTTAAAGGGAAATTAAGGCTTTATCTCTTAATGAATGACTTTTTGGTGTTGTTAATTTTACAGCATTGCACGACATAATTGGTGATCAAGAGATGTTAAAACCAGATGAGATTTTGGTTAGGTTGTATTGGTATGTCTGTGGCTTATGCTCCATGTGTTACAGAGTGGAAGCAGTCAGAGTAGAAAGGGAGCACGTTATTTTGTAGTATCAGGTAAGCATAGTATCCTTATATTTAGCTGCTGAACTAGATCCTTTTAAAATCTAGTTTGAATTTAGGATTTTTTGCTAGTGAAAAAAGCAGTATCTATTTTGAAAAAAGAAAAGGTGGTTGCAGAGAGCTTCCTCTGCAAAGAAACTGGGGCACTCTAATCTGCATGCACTAGTTTCTTTACATGACAAATGTATAAAGGGTTTTCTTCTTTCTGAACTGTCAGTTAGATACACAGTGAAACATTTTGGCAGTTGCTTCCTGTATGGTTTGTCATATGTTTCCTTGATGATTTCTCACTCTATGGAGGAGGGAGTGAGTAAGGAGGAACTAACAAATGTTAATTGAAAAAAAAAAACCCCAAAACCCAAAACAACAAACCAACGAAACTTCAGTGTATGTCATTTAGAAATGTCATGCACACCTTGCAAAGAGTCTGTCTTTTCAGTAATGATCCTGCAAGGCAGTGTGGGTGGCAGTGGAGATTCTGCCACTGCTACGTAATTGCACTTGCAAGGCAGAATCTGTATCGATTGTTATCTCTTATTTAAAAAAAAAAAAGCTTTTCAAACTGAGCATGATTACCAGGAATGCCAATTTGTTGATGCTTCTGAGCAGATTCCCCTGGAGGATAAAATACACAGTGAAAAGCTGCCAGGAAAGGCCATCACTAACGTGTTTAAATTGGCAAAGCTGTTCTTATCCCACTTACTCCTCTATGAAACCTTGTCAGGGAAACCAGACTGTATTTGCTGAGAAGTTTCTGTTAGAATAGACTTTTACTTTGTGCTCTAAATTGTGTTAGTTAATGATGCAGTTTCTCAAAAGACCACCAAAGTTTTCTCCACCTAACTTCTATTTCCGATTTTTTTTGCCAAATATTGTGCGGTCTTTAAAACCTCAAGATTTCTTCAGAAATACAGTCTCTTATCATTCATGTTAAATCAGCTTCTCTGCAGAACTACTAGGACTTGAGATATTGATTTCCTATGGAATAATGCAATATTGCAATTGGTGTCTTTTATGTTTTTCTTTCCCTCAGTGATAGTATGCTCTGCAATTTGAGGTATCGTCTGCTTTACACTTGTTCTCAGTATTGTATCTTTGTGATAGTTTAATACATTAATGAGTGAAAGACTGAGGAATGCATCCCAAAATAGAAACTGTTGGCCTGCTGCCTCAGTCTCTAAATATGTTGTCCAGAAGATACAAATAGTATCACAAAAGCATATCTCAGCAGATATCAACTGTTACTTTTCCATTCATTTCAGTTATGATTTTCACCAGCAGAAGACTTTTTCTGAAGTTTTCAGGATACTTTAGATTCTTTTTAAAGCCATAAGAAGAAATCTAAGACACAAAAATAATTCATTGGTTCAGATTATTTCTGTTGATATTTCGGAAGAGAATTTTCAACCAGTATGAAGCTGACACAGGAAATAGCTAGTTAAAAATTTTCATAGGTGTTCATACAGGAAAAAATAAATGCAGCAGCCCAAGGGAAAGGCTTATACGTCTCCAGAAAGGTCTTCAAACGTCATCTAAAGATCTTTTCAAACTGAAGAATATCTTGATTTCATAGACATGTTTTTGATCTGCTCCTCCTAAATTGCTTTCCAGAGAGAAGTAAAACATATTTTTTTCCCTACAGGATATCAGAAATGCGGAGGTCAAATTAACTTTTCATAAACTATGGAGAACCAAAGATAGAAGTAGAAATGGAAACTGCTGAGTTGATTTTTATTGCTGCCTCAAAACGTGCCAACTTGTAAGATTAAATCAGAGTGTTGTGTTTTCTGCACTGGGTAAGCTTGTGCAGTTTTACAGTCAAAAGTCTGTATAACTCCTTTGAGTTACTCTGTGACTCTCCAGCTTCTCTGGGTCTGCATTGCAGTACCTTTTCAGCGTATCTGTTCTTATATTTTACCAGTGTTCAGCCCCACTGAACTCCAAGGAGGTTGTATAACAGAGGAAAACCCCATAATTTTAATGGAATCAAATTAGTTCTGGAAAATGGCATTGACTTACCAATCTGCCAAGAAACTTGTTCTGAAGCAGCTTCAGTTTCATTACTGAAACGGTATCTCATTTTCCTAGCAATTCTGATATTTTGTCCCCTCTATTTGATAACAACATTGGGAGCCCTTTATTTGAATCCCTGTTATTACTCTAATGAACAGGATTATATTGTGCTTAGACCAAAATACTGCAAAGATAGAATCCAATAACTTGTAAAACCCAGTATGAAAGCCTTACATGACAAAGTGAGGAAAGAGTAGCTTCAGTCCTGACTGGTGGTTAGACAAAAGCATAAATCTGAGCTGTGGTCTTACAATGTGTCACTGGTTTAACAAATACCTCCCTTTGTCACGCATCCTGTCAAGATAATAAAGATTTAAGCTCCGAGAATATTCTCTCTGTGTACGAGAAACAAATTTAACAGGGCTGCAATTTCCATTCTTTCAGGACATTCTGCCTAGCAGTTCAGTATAGATCTTTAGGGATTATATTATTTCAAGTGTAGTTTTACTCAGCACCTCTGAGACCAACTGCTGTGAAATCAACTACCTGTACGAAGAAATCTGCCTCCTAATCACATTTTTCTTGCCTCTGTTAACTTTACAGTTCTTTCATTGAGGAAAATTCTTCATCCACTGTGCAGCCATACTGTGCATCTCTCATAGACTTGCCCCGCCTGTTGGGTTGTGTTATTTTAGTAATGCCTTGGTATCTCCAAAGGCCCATTAAAATAAATTGCCTATTGGGCTGTATTCTTCAGGAAGGCTACGAATTTGAAAGGGGAGAGGGCTTTGAAGTCTACAAAAGATAAGGAGTGCAGTGATTTAGGAGTGATCAGGAACTGCACTACCTTCAGATGAATGTATGTGCAGCAGAAAGTGAAGGATGACAGAAAGCTTACATTAAACTTCTCCTGTGTGCTTTAGTGAACATGTACCTGAAATATAAACATCCTATAGTTCAGGTATTTGTCTTCCAGCTGCAGATAATTTGTGGAATAACAATGAAACCAGCTTGAAATAACTTCATAAATGAACAATTCTTAACTGTTTTATAGAGATGATGTCCTAACTTTGAAGTAGTGCTCCTAATATTTTCTTGGAATAGCTTTTTAAGAAGGAAGATAATAAACTATATACAGATTATGCAGTACATGTCTGATGTTTATTCCAATTTGTGTGTTGTATAATACTCTGTATCTTTTTCAGGAGTATAATTGTTGTAGTTCCAGGGTGCATAGTCCAGCAACATCAGCAAATGAGTTTGCTGCGCAATCCTTCTGAAGAATGATTCACATTCTTGTCCTGAGAAAAATTTCATTGTTATCAAGGTTCAATTAGGAAAAAACAACAGATGTTCTCCAAGAAATATCTACTGTGATCTGAAGATGAGAATTTTAAATTGGTATTTGGCATTTTTGCTGGTCTTAGTGGAGTTCTGATTGCATTATTAGCAAAGCTGTTTGAAACATTGACATCCTTTCAGGTGCTTTTTGTTAGAACAGCAGATGCCAGTGGTCACAATAATTGAAGGGGGAATTAATCTTTGATTTGCTCTAAAAGTACTTGTAAGTTTTCAAAAAACAATTTTTTTTTTTTTGCCATCAAATAAAAGTAATTTTATTTACATATTTGGGGGGGGGGGGGGCAAATTTAATTGAATCTTCTGATGAGAATCTGGGGACCTTTTGAACTGGATTTCAGGAGATACCAAACTATCCAATTCTGAGTAGGATGGCTAAAAACTAGTTATGGCTCCAGTATTTTTCTCCCTCTCTCCTTAAATGGGTGTTGTGGGCTTAGCTATTTTGAAACAAGTTTTGGAGTAAGCTTCGCAGTAATTACAATTTTATTCTGACTTAATTTCCTTCTGACCTTTCAAAATTTTTCACATGATTTTTCAAAAAACCCTTTTTAACCTGCCATTTTCATTGTGCTGGGCTTTTTTGTGTGGTTTTGATGTTGGGTTTTGATTTTTTTTGATTATTTTTTATTTTCTACTTCAAACTGTTTTCTCAACTTTGCCTTTCAAGACAATATGTTTCAATTACAGAGAGAATAAATAAAAGCAATGCTTTAGGAAAAAAAAAAAATCCTGAAGTTTCTCTCCTCTTGGGCAGAAAAAAAATCTGTTATGCTTTTATTTATTTATTATTCCCCAGGCATTGTAATATTGAATTTAAGCCTTTAGAGCACACCAAAATTAGTAGTGTTCTTTTATCAGCATTGAGTATGGTAGAACTAGCTCCATGATGCTCTTTCATACAGTGTTTTTAGGCGTTCAGAAATAAGGATTAGATCAGTTAGACTACTTTAGAAAATCTCCAACTCCCTGTACAATAAATAAAATATCTGTCTGGGTGTTTATGAAATATGTGCTAGAGTGTTCATCTGTGGGCATATTCCAAAATCCGTGCCTAGCTCCCAACTTGTATCATAGTAGTACTGCAGTTATTTACTCACTGTGTAGACTTTTCCAATACTCAGAATTCTGAATATAATTTTGTTCACGAATGTATACTGCATGGTAATATGATAGTAAGTACTGCAACTGCAAGTAGTTGAATAAAGCACTGTGAAGCTTGACTAGCCCTATTCTTCATGGAGGACTGACACTAAAATTTGTTTGAATATTGCTGTCACTATGTTAGTAGGGAACTACAGTGAACAGGGTCGTCTTAGAGTTGCTTTGTTGCATTTGTGGAATTAGTGATTTCTATGCTTCTGGGAAATGGTGTTTTGCTGGCTGAGCTCTCTAGACTATGGGAAGAAAGGTCAGGGAGTAGTCACTTGCACATAAGCTGTCTGCAGGGCTGTATCTCCTGTTGTTCCCCTGGAGAGGATTCAGCATAGTGATGGGACTTCCCCTGCTGAAGGTGTTCATTCACCATTTATTGCTATTCCAGACTCTAATGCTGTAAATAAAGCACGTAACATCTTGCTGTTGGTTTTATAATTGGCATAGTCAAATATTTAGAGCCTTGGATATACTCAGATTGTTTTTGCTTAACAGATGAAATAAGTAACCAATTCTTTTTATCCTTATTTGCCCCAGAGTCAAACACTAAAGGCTAACTCATCCTTAACTTATAGCTGAATGCTACCCTGAACTTTTGTCTGAAAAAGTTGGAATTCTGGTAAAATTCTGGTAAACTCAAATAGCAGCTCTTAATGTGATCACTTCAATATTAGACGTTGTCTAAGACTTAAAAAGACCTGAAACTGAAAACAGTACTTTGCCAAGTCTTCCGATGTGGTTCTGATTTTCAGGAACACCTAAACAAGACATTCCACATGAAAACTGCAGGAGAAGGTACTTTAAACTAATAAAATTAATGTGCAAGATTTCCTTTGGGTTTTTAATTGAAATTGCATCATTTCCAACTTAACAGATTTCTGTGGCGTATCTTGGGTAATTGTGTGCAAGTCTATAAGCAGCAGAATAATAAGGTTTACTCTAGTAATATAAACTTTCACAAGAGTAACTTCTTTAAACTTAGGAAGTAGCTGTGGGAGGAAATACCATCAGTGTTAAGGCCCTGGCCTACCTCACTTTTAAGCCAGCCTCTTGCTTTTTTTCTTAAACAGAAATGCCATAGTTTCTCCAATAGTTAACTCTTACTCCTGCTTGGCCTTTAGCCCTCTTAAAAGACATTTTTTAAAAGCAAAGTCTCGTAGATGTCTGAATATCGCCCAGACTTTTTTTGGTGTGTGCCTCACTGTTGCAGCGGTGTTAATTAGAAATGAATCAACCGTGGCAGGCAGGCAGTCGATACCTGATTTAATTGTATTATCTTTAAAGAACAGAAGTAGGTAGATAGTGTGCGGGATTCTGTGAGAGCTCTGCCAGGGACAAACACCTGGAATACTCAGTAGTACTTGAAAGTGATCTTCATAAATCAGTATTGAGTAGAACCTTTTGTGGGGTGACGGGGGCACCTGTTTGATCCCACCCTCCCCAGTGCTAATTGCAGGGAGATTTTAAATGCAGTTAATTTTTGATTCTGAATTGCTGTTTTAATAATGCAGTTAGTTCAATGGCTACGGTGTAACCGGCACGAAGGTAAGAGTTGAATTTCCTGCCCTGTCATGTGTTACTCAGAGAGGGTTTCCATTGCTTCAGATTTTGAAAGATGAGATGACCTCAGATTCATCAGAGATGATCCTTTTTATTTCTTTCAAGACTGGGAACTATGATTCTGTGTGTGTTCTAGATGAAGACTCACAAAATGTTAATGTTGTGACAATGGATACTTAATGTTCTGGGCTGTCTAATCTTTGCTAGATTTTTCAGGCATCTAACAAAGCTAAGTGTGAAGGCTTGAAGTTTAGACCTGTAACATTTCTTTATGGTCAGCAAAGGGGCTTCATAGCTCAGTTCAGACCAGAGAACCTTAGGAGCTGGCAGGCAACTAATATGAATGCCATCTAATGCATTCCCAGTTCTTACTACATGTGTAATTCTTACAAAACGAGAATATTTTGATGTACAATAATGAGGCCTTTTAGGGTTGTGAAGGTTTTATTTTAGTTGGTTGCTGATGCTTCAAGGGGAACTTAAATATTGCTGAACCAGTAGCTGAGGGTATTGTGTTTACGTGGCAGTTAATTGGCACCAATTGAGGCTCATGTATCTTATGGCTGCCCAACTGCTCCACACAGGGTTACATCAGACAACAGAACTTTCTCTTCCAGGGTTTGAACAAGCACATCTGCCCAAGCAAGCTGCTGAGTGAAAAAGAAAGGAAATGTGTTTTAATGAAAACACTTAGATGATTTCCTGCTGTTGTGACGCAAGCTATCAGGTGTTCCCGTTGTGATGATCTTTTACCTTCATATTTATTTCTGCGATTCAAGTTTACACATGTTCTGTTATCTAGTAAAACCCAACCCAACCAACCAAAACAACCCCTAGGATAATGCTCAGATTTCATAAAGGGGTTCAGTGTGGTATTTCAGACATGGCTGGTGTTTGACATGCGGACAACAGCTTTTACAGTCAGAACGCAGTTGGTATTTCCAGAATGGTTTGAAATACTGAAGGGTGTTAGTGTGGTATATGGAACTTATTTTCAGTAATTACGTTGTGCCATTATTTTGGTGACAAAAAGAAAGGCGGACAGACCTCCTCGCATTCCCCAAATTGCATTTCAATTTTGCAGACACATTGAAGAGGTTAAAAAAAAATAAATTTGTTGAACAAGCACTTAATTTCTGTTGATAACTGTCAGTATACTAGCCATGAGTAGAATAAACACCTTCTCTAATATTCTTGAGCAAGGTCGATTTTTAATTTTTTTCTTTATAATTAACACTAAAAAAATTATAAGCATAATTATACGGTTCTTTTTTTGGTAACACTTTTATAGCTAAGTATGCTTGAGAGCTTTTAAAATTGTAATCTGACTGCAAGTGCCCTTAGTTTTGAAATGGAGCATTAGTGCATTATCAAGGAAATATTTGTTCTTTCAATTATGTAACTACTACTTACTGTACTATTTTATAATATTAATCTAATTTAGTTGTGTATTTTATTTGTCACGATTCTCATTATCTTTCCTGCTTTTTAGATAAAGCTGGTATATCTGTGAATAAAACCCAATAGTTCCAAAAAATGCCTGTATTTAAATTCACCTCACAAGTGTTACTCCAGAAGACTAAAGCAGAAAGCTTTCGGAAGACCTAAATTAATTTATTCAAATGTTTTTCCTGCCTCCAAAGGGATTGTCAGAAAGATTTAAATCAGCAAGTACACTTAAGATACTTACAAGTTGTTGTTCAGGAAAGCATTTGGCTCTGTGTGCTATTCAAATAATTGCACACAGCATCCCAGAAAAAGAGCCATTAAATATGTAAGCTGTAAATAAGATAATTTTGAAGACCTCATTTCAACTGTCGATTTTAAACAGAGTTGATCAAGACTAATTTGGGATCCCTTCATGTGTTCTGATATGTTCTGCAATGAATCTTTTAGTTCCTAGTACCATATATTTCTATATGGTGATTTTTCACTGCTTGATTTTTAATGTTTTCTTGACTATAGTAAGAAAATGTTACTGTTGCACAGGTTAGCAGAGCTGGCTTGGACTCAGAAAGTCTCAGCTTTTGACTTCAGCTTGGGTGGGGCTGCATCCCTAAGTGCTGAGCTATTGACTTTTCAGAAACAGTTTCATAAACAATTTGGTGTATTTACATTGTGTGTGTATGTATGCTTTGAGTCACGTGTCTGTATTTAGTTATAGAAAAACATAGAAGGAAAAGAAGTTCCAGAACTTCAACTGTTTTTTGTTTTATATTTTAAACCCCATATTTCTCCTTGGTAGATTTTTGTATTGTTTTGAGTTGTGTGCTTTTGTTTAGTTTTGTTCTGGTTCAGCTTCTTTCTGTGGTATTTTGTTTGCTCATGTTATGATTTTTTTATTATTCTTTCTGTCTCTCATTTAGTCCTTCAGAAATACACCTACAGGAAATATAAGTTGGTTTTGGCTTCCAATGTATATTCAAGTGCTTAAGTATTTTACAGATTTCTATTTTAAGGTTCTGCAAGTGACAAACTAAATGCAGAGTAAGTACTTAAATTAACAAACTTGGTATTCATTTTTTTCTGCATGTTAAAGTCTAAAGTAGGAACATACCAATATCAACCATTTGTACGTAATCTGAGAGTACTTGCCAAAGGTCTTGTTTCCTTTGAGAAGGCTCCTCTTTACCCTCAAGTGTTTTGTTATGGATAAAACCCTAACCAGAACCTCATCTCTGAACTGGTTTGGAAAATCTTTATGAGAATAAGTCAAACCAAAATTGCTTTCTGAGTTTGGGAAGACTCCTTGGAGATCACCAGGGTTGAAGACAAAGATATAGGAAGGCCTTGTATAAAGTGGTAATCTAAACAGGTACATTAAAAGTAGCTTCTGAGAGCTGGCTACCAACCAAGAAAAAGGTTGCTACCTTGGTAATGGAAGATTATTATTAATTTGCTCAGGCTTTTATGTTAAACCTTCATTAGCAATTAAAGGAACAGAAGCTAGTTTTCAGCGTATATAAGCTTGTGTTGATTAGTTTGAGTGTTTTCTCACTGAAGAGCTGGAGCAGATATGTAGTTTTAAGATACCCAGTTCCTTTGCAGCTTCTGGTGTACTAATTAGTGTGTTTAATACTTCCTTCTATTAGTCATCATTAGAATGTTACGTTTGTTTTTTAATTATGTTGTGTAGTTTGATTTATCCAAACTGCTTCATCCTGCCATATCATAAAAGGAATAGAATATATTACTTCTTTATATTACCATATTTTTAATTTGTTTCTCTTTCATGTGCTTCTACTCAGCATATTTGTAACTTCCATAGGTAGTTGATAAAAGTTTGCCCTTTGATTTTTTTTAAAATTGTTGCAAAGTCTTGTCAATTGGCAAAAACTGGTTTGCCTTCCTTTCAAGTTTGGGTGAATGACATTTAAGTAGAAATTGTAATGTAAAGGATTCCTTTAAATAAAATACTATGAAAGTTTCAGCTCAGGCAATGCTTGATCTGACAAAAGCGTTCCCTTTAAGTTTTATTAACCAAATCCAACACAAAGCAGGCGTGGTGGTCACCTTCAAAGATTTGTGTTTTTCACAGCTTCCCATCTCTGATTCCTGTCCCATAGCAAACCTGGGAAACTATTTGTTCCTCTGTTTCCTTTTACCTGTTCTGTTTTGCCTCCTATCCTGTATGCTTAGCCTGAGTGCATTCTTCCCAGTTAGAGAGAGCAAGGAAATTATTGTTTACTTCTACTGCGTAAGGCTTTGTGTAAGCTTACATAATGCTCTTTGTATTGTATCAAGCTGTAGAACCCCACTCCTCCACTCCCACCCTCAATAATATATACATGCACATACACAAATACATAGAAAAGAGTTTTATCTGGGAATAGTTTTAAAAATGTCATTTAAAAATGTCTTTAGGAAATGTCTTCCCAAACTTTCCTGATGCTTTATTAATATTACCTGGCTAATTTAGACAATTTAATAAATATATTACTCATGGTGATTATATTTATTGAATAGTTTTGTGTATCACTAAGAATAATGTGATTTGAAATATTTCACATATACCATGTGAATTGATTTTGAATGAAGGAAAAAAAAAATTACAGTGCAGTTTCCTTGATGAATAAAGCAAGGAGAAACGGCACTTACGATTTGTAAGTTTCTATCCATCAAATAACAAAACCTGAGGTTTCAAGTGTAGATCGTAAAAATTTCTTGGTTTTGTTGCTTCTGTGCAAGACATGGTATCTCTCAGGAGTTTACATTTTAACAAACATTGTTACGTTATTTGAAGATAGAAAAGCTAAATGCTGCAGTTCTTTATCACATTCAATGAAGTACTCAATCTTTAGTAAAAGTGTTGTAAACATCCTGTAAATGCAACTGTGACAACTGTGGCTTGATGGAAGTATGAACTCAAACAGTACTTATTAAAAATTTGTTTGTAGCTGCTTCTCACAAATTAATGTCCCTAACGAAACTAGTGCTAGAGATTACTGAGGAGCTACAGTTATCACACAAACGTGTTTGCATGTACAGGAATTTTTTTTTTGTTAGCGAAGACATTTTATGTCACAGTTCTAAATAACCATTTATTTGGTAATAAAGCTAACTGTCTAAAAAATGGCAGGACTGTCGGATCTAATTTTCAATAATGATAATAAATTTCTTTTCCTATTACTGTTAGATACAGTATTACTTTGAAAGACAGCCTCTTGCTCCTGATGGTGAGCATTCTTAGGAGGAAAAGAAAGTCTTGTTTGATGAGCTGTTATAGGAAATATACTTTTTTTTATATTTAGCATATTTAGCAAAAGAAGCTTAGACAAATACACAGGAATCAAATATTTTTCTTCTACTATTATTTGATAATCAAATAAGTTAAATTGAATCATTTCACTAAATAAAATTGCACTATACTCTTGTTTTCCCATATCACAAATAGTTAAATGTAAGCATATTAATTATTTCAGTACTCATGCAGTTTCAATTTGTTTGTATTTAGTGTTGGAAAGTGTAAGTCCAAATTCATACTCGTAGAATGTAGACTTGTGTTTTTCTGGAGGTTTTGTTTGTCTGTATATCAGTTTACATCTCAGTTCAGTTTGGGAATAGTGAATAACATCTGCATTAGCTGGGATTTTAATCCCTAATGTTTTACCAGATTTTCTCATCTTTATCTGGATAGCAGTGATTAAAAAAAAAAGAAAGTTTTCTCTGCTTAAATCAGCAACCATAATTTTATTTGTACTCTGCTGCAGTATCTTTGCACAATAAAAATTAATTAATGATAATCATGTTTTCACTTGTAATTAAACAACCATGTTTTCTAGAAATACTTATGCAACTATAATTCATGAAATAGTCTTTCTAATATTTCAAATCATGAATATTTGATAATTTTACATTATTAAAGGATGTAAATATTGAAAAAAATTGCAGCTTGAAATTCAACGTGTGAGAAGAAATTAGAATGCACATTGCATATAAATTTCTTATTTTTTATTGACATCATTCATAAGTCTGTTTACCTTAAGATTTAAAATAATTTCTCAACTGTAGCTACTCTGAAATGAAGCCTATGGGAATTTGTTCGCTAACGTAGTACAACAAAGATCAGAAGGTTAATGCCTAAGAGAGCTGAGCTTTGTATCACCTGTTGACAAAAGTTGACTTTTTTGGAAAATTACTCTACTTGTAATAGCGCAAGAGTTTCCCATTCATGCTAAATGTTAGACTATACTTAAGTTGCTATTTATTTATCTCTAAATAACACTATGGGTGAAAACATCCCACAGAATGCAATTATTTGATGCATTTTCATTCTTTTTATGGCTTCCTAAGTGTTAGAGTAATGCTGCATGTTTGAAGGGAACATAGAGCAAATTTTTTTTTTTAAAATTCTCTGGTATCATTTGCAAGAACAATTACTTTAAAATGCTTTTTCACTTTTCAGAGTGTCAGAATTTGGATCAAAACTTCCCTTTTAAAAGTTCTGTTAAGTCTGATACTGCACGCTGTTGACACCTACAACAAGTTTAGCCTACCTAAACTGGATTTCAAGGACAGAAAATAATTCTTTCCATGTTATTAATTCTTTAACTGTGATTACAGCTTCTTCAACACAAAGTCTGAAATGGTGAAGCATTCCCCAGCCATAGTTAACTTCCTGTTTCAGTTATTCATTTCTTCAAGGACCATTACTCCAAAATTAATTTTGTATCGAAGACATGGACTGTGAATTTAGGCACAGCCATAGGCAAAAGTCTTTATTGTGGCCATGGTGACTGTCTCTGATCTATGGTGGCTGTAACGTAATACTTCTCCATCTACTAACCATTACTTTAATCACTGCCTGAGGACTCAAGTCATTTTCAGATAAAACTTGCTAACCTTTTAAAAGGGTAAGAAATGGGTAATGCCCTCAAATTCACTTTAAGATATAAGACCGTGATCTGTTTGTAAAAGAATGTTCTGTTTCTCTGAAATGCCTTGTGAAGGCCAAATAGACTTGCAGACCAAGTTAAAATACCTTCCTGTATCTGTACATCTGTTTGCTAAGCAGGGACACATGGATTCTCAATGAGCTATAATTGTTTACCCAACAGCTTGGCATTCACAGTTTTTCCATTATAACATAAGCTCATGATAGCAGATCACCGCAGAGTAAAGAAAAAGTCATGTAGATGGGGTGCTGAGGGACATGGTTTAGTGGTGACCTGGCAGTGCTGGGTTAACAGTTGGGACTTGATCTTACAGGTCTTTTCCAATCTAAATGATTCTATGAATCTATGAAATCTCCAATTGGGAAAAATGCTGTCTAGTGTATAGACAAATACAACCTTAGTTGTGTTTAACATTAATAATGTCTCCCACAGTCACTACTTGAAAATTGCAGTGCACAGCACAGGAATACTGCTTTACCAGCACGCTGCACTTAATCAGCCACTACACTCACTGTTCTGTAGGACCAGTTTATGGAAAATAGCTGAAAATAGGTAATTCATACAGAAAGTTGTCAAAAATACAGGCAGCTATGGGAAATATTCTGGTTACAAGAGTAAAATCCTATGATGGATAAATGAGGGATAACAATTGTGTAAGATGTAACATTTGAAGTATAACTTGCAATGAAGAAGGCTGTGCATTGCTTAGTAAGATATATTTTTGCCTGCAGTTCATTATAAATTGAAATTAAAATGTGCTGAGTCTTGTAAAGTAGGGCAGTTGGTGGAAAATGTTTGAAGTCATTGACTGATTTTCCAGTCACTGATTTGCTTCAACTACTTACTGTACCAGCAATGTAAGAAAGCAGAGAGTAAAGCAAACAGAAGTTGTGTAACAAAGGAAAAGGTTGTTAACAAGTCGAGTATGCTCTGTATTACAAATAGATAATTTTCTTGTACAGTGATTGGGAAAATAAGGGTTCTTAAATGGTTAAAAGTTTATTGTCGGTAAAAAAAAGTAAATTATGAAACCTTGATGGGCTGTTATGCATGTGTGCAAAACACATGCGTTTTAGGAGGAATTAGGAATTATGCATTTTAGAAGGAATTACGAGGTAAATCCTAAGAACAAGCTACTCTCTGAACTATGCTAACCCAAAATTATTTCCAGCTGTTTCTTTTCACTAGATACTTCCTGTTCTTTTTAATCTTGTTCTTGGGAGTGGTAACTTAAAGAATGGAGTGGTCATTTAAAGAGGATAGTAGAGATGAAGTCCTCCTCATTTCTCATCTGTGTTCTCTCATAGGAGGTAAATTTAAGTACTTTCAGGATGCAAGGAAACAGTTTATGTCATCTATACTTAAACATTTATCTGGCATCTGAATCAGGATTGTAGTCTCACAGGCTACTTCAGATAGGCAATGAAGGGGTAGAAGAGTACTCTGGATTATCCTCAGGAGAACATGAGGCTCAACTAACTGGCCTTGGAGGAGTTGGTTTTTCACTGTGGTGATAGAGAGCTGCAGGAGGTGAAGCTACTAGTTTAGGTGCCAGAAAGTGGAAAGTCTAAATACTGGTCTTGGTGCTCGTTATCCCATGAAGCTCAAATATGAAGGCGAAAACAGTTTATAGTACAAGCAGAGGAAACATTTACAGTTTATAAAACCGAGCAATTTCTGTAGTATTAGAGATATCCCTTTGTTAAAATTCTAGGTGTTTTGTCACTAGTCTCCCTGATTCTCTCCTAAAAGACTTCTTTACTTCCTCTCTTTATTATTGTTTTGGACCAATTTTTCTTGTGAGCCAATTAATACTAAGACTCTCTTGTAATACGAATATGGATAATGAGTAATCATTGAGAACTTTATTCCTGGTAATTTTCATAAGGAGTAAGTAGTAGTAGGGAATGATCTGTCTAGTATGACACAAGGAAAACAATTGTTGGGGGAAACATAACCCTCACTTTTAAAAAGGGAAAAAAGGAAGACCTGGGGAACTACAGGCCAGTCGGTCTCACCTCTGTGTCCCGCAAAGGTTCATGGAGCAGACCCTCCCTCTAACTATGCTATGGCACATGAAAAATAAGGTGGTGATTAATGACAGCCAACATGATTTCACTAAAGGTAAATTTGGCCTGACATATCTCTTGGCTTTCTGTCATGGGGTTACAGCATTGATAGATAAGGGAAGAGCAACTGTTTTTATCTACCTGGACTTGTGCAAAGCATTTGACACTGTCCCTCGTGACATCCTCCTTGTTTCTAAATTGGAGAGACATGGATTTGATGGATGGACCATTCAGTAGATGCATAATTGTCTGGATGGTTGCACTCAAAGGGTTGCAGTTGATGATGCAATGTCCACTCAAAGTGCAGACCAGTGATGAGCGGTGTTCTTCAGGTGTCAGTATTGGACTGGTTTGCTGGGTTTTTTTAATACCTGAAAATAAAACATCTATGAATGTTTGAGATCTTACAGCTTACTAAAATAGGCATCTCTTGATTATTAATTCTTTGGGGATGTTCAAGAAGGACAAGACTGCCTATAGGCATGCTGGTACTCTATTATTATCAAGTATTTTGTTTCCTTAATTTATAAATTGGTAAGGTATTGACAGTAGACCTTATGCTAAAAGCACCATGTGGTAAGATGGTTTTGAGCTCTCCAAATATATATATTTATGTTCATAAATCATGATATAAAGATATGAGAAAGTCGTACTCCCTTCTGTTACTATATCTGCAGGATATGTCAGCACAACTGCTAAAGAATGCACTTGCTCCTGTTAAACTTCATTAGATTCCTCTTTTCCCAGCTTTCCAGTCTGTTCAAATCTTGCTGTATGGCCACACAGCCTTCAGGTAAATCAGCCATTCCTCCCGTTTTCGTGTCATCAGCAAACTTTCTGAGAAAGCACTCTCTCATCATCAAGGTTGTTGATAAAGATGTTGAACAGGACTGGACCCAGCACTAACTATTATCATCAGTCACGCATTAGTATGATCAATAATGGTGTAGGTTGGATAAGCAGTAGCACTTGTAAAATTATGCAAGTAGCTTATGAGTCAGAGAGATGTTTTTTCAAATGACTCACTCCCTTAGATAATTAAGCTGGGCCAAATAGATCTTGAGTTTTCAAAAATATGAATGGATTTTGGAAATTTATGGCCCTGAAAAAGGTTTATCAGCTGTATATCCACTTTCATCTATTTATGTTAAATGTTTGACTGATGTAACTTACTATAGAAAGGCCATTTAAACCGTTGGACTTCAGTAGAATTGTTTGAATGAGCAGTCCATGAACACTTGATTCAACTGATGTTGCAGACTATTATGCTTCAAAAATCTATTCTTAAATTCATTGTTTGTTTGAAAAAGAAATATGGATGCATATTTTACAAAATGATTGGTTGTTCAACTGTTTGGATCTCTTGTGACAGAATATTGTATATTCAGGTGGCAAGAAACTTAGTGACATATCCAGTTACTGACTTTATTTTATCTGCTTCCTTTTCACCCTAAGCTCATCTTTGGTTACTGCAGGGTGTTGGTGTTCACTATCTCACTCAAGAATGAGCATAAATCACTGGCAATGATATTTTGGGCAGTATTACAGAGAGTAACTTTTCTTCAAAAATAAAACTCTTCAGTGTGACATCAGTCACACAAAAAGTCCCAGACACACGGCAATGAATGCAAAGTCTCTTGCTAATTTTTGCTAAAACAATTTGGAACAATGTTCTCTGTGTGGGAAGATGCCAGTCTGTGAAATGCTGTCATGAACTGTTGGATTGAGTTATCCCATAAGGAACCCAAAAATGGAGGAAGTGATTTGAGATTTGGTAAATAATGTTGAGGTTTAATTACTTCCTTAGAATATGTCACTGTCAGTAGTTCCATACTGGTATTTATTTCTCTCTTTTAAAGTCAGTCCATTAAATGTTTTTAATAGTATATGATATGGCTTGGAAATTAAATTGAATTATAGGCACATAATTAAAAGATTTTCATGTCCTTCCTAATGGCTAAAGGAAAAAAGATGATTCTGCCATGCTTTGATGTATGGCAGTATAAGGGTATAATATGCTACTGCTTTTTACATACATCTTTTATAAGATGATACTTTTTTTTAATATGCTCTGATGTATGGCAGTATCATCTACAGTTTAATTGCATGGAACTGAGTGTGCTCCTGATTTATAAATTCTGTTTCCAGATAGCAATAAGGTGCAAGCCTATTGCATTCCTTATGTAGTTTTTAAGGTTTCAGATTTATTTCTATTTTCTCATTTTAAAAATTATATTGATATCTTACCTATATTGCCCTTGTCCTTAGTGGCTTTTAACTAGTATTTCAGTGGATCCTGTTTCTGCTCTGGAAACTTTGGCTGCCAGTCTTATCTATCAAAAAATAATTTATGGATTAATGGGACTGTGTTTAACATAAGCAGTTATGTGATAACGTCTAGACCTTTGAAGCTGAGTGGTCGTTGTGTTTGGGGCTGGTTTTTTGCTTGACACCTGTAATTCCCTACTCCCCCCCCGCCCCTTGTTTTTAATAGTACATTTAGTGTAGGCAGCAACGTGGTTTTTGGTTTAGTAGGAATAGACCCTGCAGCTACTGGTTTTTCACTGTGTCAGGTACACTTTTTCCAAACATTGCTTTCACTGATATACTTTTTGTGTGAAAATACGGGAACAGCACGCCTAATTGGTATCTAAAAAGGAAGCACTGTAAGCTTTCTTATTCTGTTGAGTCATTGCCTTCTGTTATTTTCAAGATTGGAATCTTTTAAATTGGACTCCTTGGTTGAGGGACTTTCTGAAATCAGGCATGTGACAGCAGATGAATTGCAAGAAACTGAAAAATAAGTCTGATACTCTATGTATTTTTCCAATGTACACAATCAACGGTTCTTAAATTGGTTTTAATGTACTCATAAATATGGGAGTATCTCTGCACCTTTGTAAAGAAACAGTTTTCCCATAGTCTTGATAGTAGCAATGGAAATGTTTTGTTCATAACATTGTTATATCTATTGACTAGTTGGCACACCGATGATGGCTTTGGTTTCAGGGATGGGTTGTTGATTTAACAATTGGCATATGTTTTTATGGTAGTGCTTTCAACAACAAAAATGTCTTACGTGAATAAAGCATTTTATTGTTGTAGCTTATAATATCATAAATGAAGTATTATGCAAAATGGCTGCTACAGCAATCCTTTATTAACACAATTTCAAAGAAAGGTTTTCTGATATTAATTCAATCATCTTCAGTAACATGTAAAAGAATAACATTTTTTTATCGCATTGTCGTTTTAGTCCAGGCAACAAAAATCCATATGCTGTATGTGGATAGGCAGCAATTCTTTGTTCATTGACTCATTTATTCATTTATTTCAGAAAACCAAACTTTGCTTTCAGTTCTAGGTATTTTATCTGTGTTTTGAAGTAGATGGTCATCCTGAACTTAAAATGCTTACAACCTTAGAACAAAATTGTAAGCTGTGTATCTTCACACAACCTTCTGGAGTTTAGAAGATATTTATTTAGCTGAAAGATAAGTCAAAGCCTTTTTTCTCCAGTGGCACCTTCCCCCCACTGAGCAAGTACGAACAAAATACTTAGTGTCCTAAGTCATAAGAGCACACAACAGTGTAAGTTTTATGTCTCCTTCCTTTGTTACATGGGTCAGTTAAGAGGAGTTGTGACCAAACTTCAAAAGGTCAGCTTTTCCCTTCATTTTACTTAATCTCCACTACAGTACTGAAGGTGACCTTTCCTAAAAACAGAATTGCTACTTCTGGGATTATATCATCATCAGAAATACACCTAGATGAAATGGTAATTGTTATACTGTGATGTTGCTCTGCATATAGTGTACATAAAAAATGGAAGAGTCATTGCTGTGTTTGTAAAGTGAAATCTCATCATCAGTTTATTGGGGTATCCTGTAGGGTAGCAATGAACTGTGGATCACTGCTTTAGTCACCTAAGTGTGGCAGGGATACCATGGTACATGTGATAACTTATTGGTGGTGCTCAGTGGTGTTATGCAAAGAAACCCTTCATTCTAGTATAGGAAAGAGTTCTGATATGTTACCCAATGTGTGGCTGGGGATTATGGAACTAGATGTTGCTCAGAAAAATATTTGGAAGGTTCCTGTTACATTTCTTCCAAGTTAGAGAAGTGACAACTCATTCACCTACTTAGCAAATGTACTAAAAGTTGGAAACTTTCTAGAGGATACTGAACCCCTAGTACCATGTCTTCTCTCTCTTTAATAAGCTTCTAAAGCTTCCTGTTCATGCATATCAACCAACTCCTGAGCATTGGAGAAAGAGAATAAATTGCATTTATCAGTTTGTTTAGAGATATCTAATAGTGTATTACAAGAGGGAAGATTATAACTTAAGTTCACATGGAGGAAGAATGAGATTTGGAGGAATAATTCTACTGGTTGTGAGCAATAAGTTTTTTGATCTCATCAATTCTTGTGATTATAGCCTTTATCTGGTTTCTGGATAAACACAGGTAGGAATGTAAGTGAGCAATAGTAAAACAGTCATACTAGAAGCAAAATAAAGTATCTTTTCCTCCACCTAACTTTTTTTTTTTAAATGATGTTCTTTATTTTTTTCCAGGCTGTTCTGTGAACTTACTGCTTTTCAAATATGTGCTTTTCCAACTCATCACCAGTGATGGAATGCAAGTCATGGCCTTTGAATTATTCCCATACTCCTGCAAAGAGCTGCCTCTGAAGTTACATGGAAGTGAGAACAGATATAGAGAACTAGAAATGGTGTTGCAGTAGGTAAGTTAAGTAATTTTTTTTTTCTATCAATATAATATTTCCACAGCTCTTTCAAAAACCAAGTACTTATTTCACAATAAGTTTTGCTATAAAAGTTGTAAGACCTAATTAAAAAATGTTTTCCTTCACTCTTTTGGATGGAGTGAGAGTCAGAACTTATGGAAACACCTGGGGGAAAACAAGTAAAATCTGTCAAAGATTTCTAAAACCTCTGCAGGTATTTTCTATGTTAGAGCAGTTATTGCAGTTTGTGTTGAAGTAGTTGAAAGTGCTAATGGCATTATCTAATTGTTCTGTTCAGGTTGGCTAGATAATAACGTTTTGTAAGAGGATAGTTTGTTCTGAGGCATGTCTGAATCAGGGCCTCAAAGTCTTCAAAAGTATTCAACTGCCTTGTAGCCTCCAACTCTCCTTTGAGTAACTACACTTGCAGAGGTTGCCCCCCTGGAGTTCTGCAGCTGTTTATGGAAATTCATTTGGAATTTAAGTAGTGCATAGTGTCTGACTTCAGCCCTTTAAATGCTTAATGCAGAATATCAGAGTTAAAACAAAATTGCAAGAATAAAATTCTTTCTATTCTGTCATTTTTCATAATTTGTTATTTGTATACTGAAAGAAAATATTTTGTTTAAAATTACTAATTCTATGTGTATATCAGTTGTCTGAATATTTGTAGAAATCCAAAGGAGAATGCCTGCATAGAATGCTTTTATGTTGTTATGCAGAAAAGGCATCGGAGAAATGTCAAAGATTATGTTCACTCAGCAGAATTTCTCACCTTATGCCTCTCATTAGAACATGCTAAGAGAAAGTATCTTCATGTGTTTATGAATAGTCATTCCTACACATACAATATGATGTTTTAACATCTAAACCAAGGGGATATAAGTTTTGGGCTATTTTTCTGGATAAATTGTTTGTGCTTTCACTATTTGTTGAAGTTGTTTTGTATGAGAAATGTGTGATTAAAAAAAGCTAAATTAAACCACTGTTCATGGGTTTTTGAGTGGTTTACAGACCTACCTTTCCATCTGTTCTAACAATTAAATGTTTCTTAGGCAAGCGCAGCCCACCTCCTTAATATCTGCCTATATTTCTAAATGATAACGAATAAATTAATGAGGATACGTGGTTGTAGCAACAGGCTGAGGAGAATGTCATTTCGCATTATTCTGAAGTTTCTGTCGCATTCCTTTTTATCTTAATATATTTTGCAAACAGAAGTGTAAAGTTGTAATATGAATGGGTTAAATTAATACAGACTGCAGTTTGGGTTTTTTTTGTTCTGAAATGTTGGACGTAGAATTTTGCAGTCTTAAATATGTGGTTATTATATTTGATTGTGTGTTAAACCTGTTTTATTGCACTCTGAAGAGATTTGATTTGTATTTTAAGATCCTTAGATGTACTTTAGAATATATTAAAAGAGGAAAGATTGTTTTTAAGTTATTGAATTTGCTACAAATTACGTGGGTGGTAACTAAAGTAGTGTATTAAGTACACACAAAAAGACTAAATTAGAGCTCTGTGTATATCATTATTCCAGAGCCAAATATACTTGAAAATTGTATTAGCAAGGGATGCAGGCCCCATATATGCATGACATTTTTTTTTCAAGTTGAGTTTCTGTAACACAGCTTCAGGTTAGCTAAATTCCTAAGCAGAGAAAGCGAGAGTTTTCATGTGGCTCTACTTGTTTTTTCTCTTTTCATTTATAAATCATATTTACACAACTGACAATTCATGTTTGCAGATATGTACAGTCTGCATTCATACATAGTTATGATAGACTTCATTAGTCTGTTTTACATGTTATTTCAGTGACAGATATGGTACTTAGCAAGTAATCAGATGCTAAAGGAGAAGAGAAATGTGTCAGGTTTCATGTCTTTCACCTTCTTCACCTGGGAAGGTCCTTGCTGTTTCAACAAGGTTGGAAGTAGCTGTATTTACAGCATAATCTCAAATAACGTTGTACAGTTTATCCTTTAGTTATGGTCCTTTACCAGGCATTTTGATGCAATAGGTGGTTTCACTTCGTCACCAGTAGCCTTAGAATTCTTGGATGATTTACTTAAAGGATTTCTATGACATTTCTAGCTCTTCTGATTCCTAAGGACGATTTGAAAACCTTTAGGTTACCTTAAGATGGCCACATATGTCTGTCTATACTGCTAATTGTGAACATCTGTATTCAGGTATTGAGGTAGATAGTTTTGGTTGATGAGATCCATTTATTAAGCACTATGAGGGTTTTAACAGTAATCATGCTTTCCATGTTAATGTACTGTTCTCCAAGTAAAAATAGAACATTCATGTTTGGTTGATGTTTAAGTAATTTCATTATCAAGAAGAATAATAGGATTGACATTGACAACTTCCCTAATTACTGTGCTTGACAGAAAGCCAGTACTAATTAGAATTACAGATTTGTTAAAATTATTACACTGTTTGTAATCAGCATAATATGTGTCTGCTGAAACAGTTTTGAATAACTACTAGGTTGCCCTTTAAATTTTGTATTTATAAGGAAAATGGAATTATTTACCCTTTAAAAAAACTGATTTAAATAAATGCATTATCCTGAAACATCATTTTTCTGATAGGGACTCTTGTTAGGTGTTTAAGAATTTTAAGTGAAGAGAATTCTATTTAAAAAAAAAAATAAATTCTTTAAGGAATTTACTATTTTACTAACCATTTCTAAATCAAAATTAAGTGTGAGCAGCACAGACTTACACCTATATCTTTACTTCTCCAAATTGCCCCCTAAAACTTTGGTACCAAGTGCTTAAACAGCTCCTTCAAAATCTCTCCTTGCTAAATTCTATAATTGAGTGCAAAAGAAGATACCACTAATCTTTAGCATGTGCTCTCTAGGGAGCTGTTGGAAATGTTCAAAATCTCACCCTTAATGCCTTTGGTTTTAAAAGGACCTGAGAAAGGGCAAGGGCCTGAAACTTCCTCTTCCCATCTGAAGAAGACATCAGAAAATGCAACATTTGCAAGAAAATGCTTTCAACTTACACGTGTGTGTCTTTAGGAGAACTGTGCAGTCATAGTGATTTCAGTGTCACCACTTAGATATGTAAGCATTTAGAAAGTATACCAAAAGGACTGATTCTTAAAGACTTCTTAAAATTTTATCTGCCTGTGGAGGAAGTAATAGGAAGGCAGAGAAATCCAGGCTGGCTTATGTATCAATTATTTTTTAAAAGGTGGTTAATGATACCAGCATTTAGTCCAGTTATGCAGACAGTGGTCAAAATCACTTGTGAAAGTTAACTTTCAGGTTCTGAATTTTTCACAGACGACCTGTCACTTCCAAAAGTTGAGTTGAATCTACTCTAGAGATGCAGTTCCAGGTTCAATTCTGACATAAATACCTCGTTGAAATGAATATTTTGTGTTTGGCTGAAGATGCAATGTTGAGCACTGAAAGTTCTTGAGTTGCAAATTAGCAAAGACTGAAAAGTGCCATTACGTGCTTCCAATACTCTCATAGACAACTCTTGGCAGTGTTTGAATATGTGGCTGGCCAATAGTTCAGCTTATCCCAAACCCATAATACAGCTCTTACATCGTCTGGTGACAGAAAAAAAATTAGCAGTTTCCAGTCACAACTGATCTTTTTGTCTCTGTTCCCGTTTCATCAGGGTGGATAGTCTTTGCTGGCTTTCTATATAGCATAGTTGTATGGGACAAAATATATATATATATGTTTTCCTTTTTCTCATTTTCATACTTCCACTGCAACAAATAATGCACGCTTGGTGGCTCCTGGAATGAATCAGTGGAGTAGCTTTGTATCTTGTCATCACCCTTCCTAGTTGTAGTAATAGTAGAGAGCTGACTTCTTCGTCGTGAATGTGTAAGTGACATACCCTGTGTCACTTTCTGTTGATAATTGGATTATTACTTTGAAATGCCTTTTTTATTTTTCTTTGAATGTAGATTTCTGATTGTAGTAAGTATGACAGAAAGAGATAATGAGAAGGAAGAAACAAACCCAGAATAAAATCCTGGAGAGTCTAGCTTGATCAAAGACTTCTGAATAGATATAAAGCATTTTTGATTATTGCGAGCAGAAGAAACCAATTCCATTTATTTTATATTTCACATTAGTTTTATTTTCATAACCCTTTCAATATAAACAAGATTTTTACTGACCTACTGCTCTTGCACAGAAAGAAGAGCTCTGATCATACCTGGAAGTTTCATTATTTGTGTGGTGAATATGTTGAGATAACTATGCATGCAGCACATACGCTTTGCCTTTCTCTATCACTAAACATGTGCTTTGCCTATGACTAAAAGAGAGGTATGTTTTACAGTAGTCATGAAAACAAGTCCTCCTGTAAGAATACAAGGCAATTAATTTTCTGTGAAAGCCTATCAATTACTTGAGGAACCTTTTCACATTCCAGTAAGATGCTCTTTTTGACTTGTAGTACTGATAGTTTCTTTCAGAAATTCCAAAGAATTCCTGTGATTTAAATCTGTAGCCTAGCACTTGTAAAAGAAAATCAACTAAAGGGAGCAATCAAGAAACATTTGCAAGTAAAAATAGCTTTGTACTTAGTCTTACATTGCCATCTCTCCACAGAATACTCAGGAAATAAATGATTCAACTGCACTTCTTAGTTCTTGATGCACTTAAATTTAACATTATGCCTTTTCACTAAATTCTTCTATCCTTTTACAAAACAAGGGATACATTCTGTCCTCAGCTCCATAAACTTCAGTGGAGCTGAAAATTGGTTCAGGTCCATTTATCCCAATAAAATTACATCTATTTACCCTAGCAGACTGAATGAGTATGGCTGAGACACAGGATAGATCACTACTATTCTTTGGTTATGTCAATAAAATATTTAAAAGAAAATAAATACATGGTCAAGAACACAATTTCAGTAATAGAAAGTAGTTAACCTATCAGCTTAACACTGTTTATTCTAGTATTCTAGTATTTCATATGAATGGCATTGGAGATGTTAGAAACAATAATCAGTGTTATACTAGAAGCTACTTGCAGTGAAGCTATTTTTGTTGTAAATTGTACATTTAGCTCCTACACTATTCATGTCCAAAGTGAGCCGTTGGTTTGCATTGTGGTTTTGCTTATTTTAATGAAGTTTTCATCTACTCTTATTGTTACATGTATGTCAAGAAACTACACATGTAGTTGCTGTACTAGGTTTTGGTAATGCTGCGTTTTCGACTTATATTATTCTCTCAATTGCTAAATAACCTGTCTGTATTCTGCAAATCACTAGTTCAAAACGGTTGTTTACAGTGATAGTCAAGTACCCATTCTCCAAACAAGTAGAAATCGTTCAAAGAAATTTTATGCTATAATGAGGTTTTTATATATTATGTCTTTACTGCTACTGTTTTATAAATGCATGAGAATAGTCAGGTCAGCATTCTATCTTTAACTGGAAAATATTTGCTTATCATATTATAGAAAATGAAAAAGGAACGTCCCTTCTGTCATTTTGTAAGTTGTCTGTTGATAAAAGACAACTGCATAGAAATGGATAGAAAGGTTATTTGGAATGTGTGAACAGTCAAACTTCTTGGAGAAATGAACTGAAATGGTCACAAAAGCCAGGAAGTTACTAGGAAGTATTTAATATTCTACTTAAACATTTCTCCTCCTTCAGAAATGCAATGCTCAGTAGATAAAGCATGTTGTACCAGGTTTAAAAAATATGACCATGAAAATGGCCATTATTAGAGGCACAGCTAGTATTCATTTCCTTAATAAAATTAGCATGTTTTACAAGTCTAAATACAAAGAAAAAAAATAGATCTATATATATGGATCCATTAAGAGACATATTTTTATTAGCTTGGTTTATTGTTACTTAAAGGATGTACTACCATAAGCTATTCTTTCAATATACCTTGTTTCAACAAATGAGTATGCTATAGAAAGATCTGGATGACGCAGGTACATAGAGACTGCTATATAGCCAAACAGCATATGAGGGGCTTTTTTCCACAGCATTTGAAGGAACATCCAAATGTACAGATGAACTAAAGAATATAGAGTATATATAAATGGTACTGGACAGAAAGAATGAGAGACAAAATATTGATTGATGTGTTAGCATACACCGAAAATGTACAGTGGTTGTAATCAGGGGAGGAGAGAATGAATCTAGGCGGAGCAGTGATCCAAAATTCTGACTGGTAGTGATAGCATAGATACAGCCCTTTCACTCTCTTGTCTCATTCAGTTCTTCCTGGTTTTGACATATTCCATCATTAAATAATTTAATGATATGTGCATTTTGCACTTCTAAGTTTTAGATATCTAACACTATGTGTTCTAATCTCTAGATTAATCTCTATGCATCAAAAATTTCATCTTGTAGCCCATTAGAAATCATTTGCAAGACTGATGTAGTGGAAGAATAAAGAAGGATACACAGATGCACAAAATGTTCAACAAAAAAATAATTGGTTCCTTCAGTTCTGAGCCTGCAAAATCCTCTTTGACTTCACAGCTCATTTTTATGGGTTGCGGGCAAAATTCTTACGCAAAATGTAAGTAGATTTTAGGTTCTGTGGTTTACAACTTGTATTTGCTGGGAATAACAGGGAAGGCGATTAATACGTTCATCTCCTTAACTGGAAAGCAGATGAGTTTCTTTTTCCAGTAAAAAGAATTGAGAAGTAAAAACGTTTCTTCCTGTTGGCCACAATGTGGGGAGAACAGACATTTAAGTCTGTTTGGAGGGAATAGGGATAGAGGTCGGGTCCGTTGTGGAGTGAAACAAATTTATCCAGTGTGGAGAGTTTTGTTTGGTTGTTTTTTGTTGTTTGGGTTTTTTTGGGGGTGGGAGGCAAAGGTTTACCATTTCTCTCCCGGAGTCACCTAAGTAATTTTTCGTATTGATAATAATTTTTTCTTTCACCTCTTGCTATATGAATATCACCTACAGAAGAGACGCTTTTTAGTGGAAGAATTCTCTCCCTTCTTCCTTTCTTGTAATAATTCTAGGTATTGATTTGTAAAAGCAGTAAACTACAGTTTATGAAAGCAGGGTTTCATTAATTTGTCCTCGCTGCTTCTGTCTTCGGTGAAAAAGTTTCAAAAGTTTTGAAAGAATCTAATGAAAGTAGCAGTGCAATCCAATAAAAACCTATTTTCTTATTACTTTTTAAAATCGTCACAGAAATAAGGAGCAATTAATAGTAACGCACTTGAAAATTGTGGAATAGCAATAGTTGTGAAGTTTGCTTTTATTTGCTTTTCCGTGCTTAGTGTGTCCAAGAAAATGTTTCAAAATTGAGGGCCCCTTTTAGGCACCCATCGCAGGACACAAACATACTCCATCTTTAGGAAATATCAATTCTGTTGGTAACTCAGTAATTTATACTTACTGATTGCATCCTTGTTGCAATCAGATCAAAGCTGTAAATGGTATCTAGTATGCAGATCATATAAAATGGCTGTGGAAAGATGACTTCAGGGTCAAGAATTATGGTATTGAATTGTGTAACGTATTCTTAAGTAGAGCTGAATGAGATGAAGAATCCTGTGCCACTCATGAAATATTAGACATTAGTAGGATATGAGTTTATCCAAGACTTTCTGTGGAAGTTGTGGAATCAGATAGACCTGGGAGTCCAGAAGTGCAGTAATTGCAGAAAGAGAGATAAGACCTGCTACTGCGTGGTGAATGAGGAGGAAATCCTGGGGAACCTCTCTCTGACTCACTTCATTAAAAAAAATGCGCTGTGTTCTGACAAACTGTAGTCCTCTTCTGACACTGTGGGAGGTATAAACTGAGTTTTCTACTAATCTTTTTAACTCTCATCATTATACTAGTCATTTTCAATAGAAGCTTCTTCAAAATATTTGGGAAGGTTGAGCTGCTGCAGAAACAGTCTTGGATCTGTGATGTGACACTTGCTTTGTTTTTTACTATATGCTATTTCACATTTCATCTTCTCCCTACATCTTCCTTTTCCCTACTGACCCTAAGACTTTCTCTGCTAACCTTGAGATAAATCTTTTTGTCACCTAGCTGCTCATGTTTATGAATTATTCCATGTTAAATCTCCGCAGTGTATTTACAAAACAAAATGACTTAGCATACACCTGTGGTGGATAAAACATAAATTGAAAGCTGTAATAGTGATATCTTTTCTCTTCTGAAATTTAATCAGATTGGTTCCTAAATCTGAAAAATGCAGAGGTATCTTCTCAGAAAAGTTAGGATAAGTCATAAAAGAGTGGGTGGATTATGTACATTTCATAGGCCTTCTCTTTTATTGCCCTAGGTTTCTTTTTTTTTATTGTGGAAATAAAATACATTTTTTTCTTCTTACAGAAGAAATTTAAATAAAAATTTAATTTAAAAATTCTATCAGTTTTTGAAGATGGTGTGAGTAATTTCATAAAGAAAAAATACTGTTACAGAAAGGATAAATCATCTTTTTATTATTTTAGTACATTGTTAATATATTGCAGTAATATAATTTTTATCCATCCCACCTTTTTCCTTTTAAAATTTTTGCCTCACAATATGTTTCCTTTTACTCTGTCATCTTTGTGTATTAAAAACAGTTGGGTTATCAATGTGACATACCTTTTTGAGTTTTTGATTTATGTTTTAGGTAGGAGGTGGTATATCAACATCTAGCTTTCCTCTGTTTTCCTATCTGTCATATCTAAACACTGCCATTTTAGGAAAAAATTATTGGCTACCCTTGAAATAAAAAAATGACAATGTTTGTAAGAATCAAACTTTTTTTTGTTTTTATCATTAATAAACCTCAAGTTCTAATTTCTCACTCGGTCCTTTGGGTTCAAGTATATACTTGAGCATTTTTGAAGAAAAGTAAAATATCTGAAACATAGCAGCGATTGAAATAAATGTGTTCTTGCGCTACATGAAGATGTGCATATATAGTCTCACACGTGCATTCAATCAATAGAAATCCAGCTAAATAGTTAGACTGTCCAAAATGACAGTAGTATTTAGGTGAGAATATTGGTTTGTCAAACTGCTGATGCCTAGATACATTTTCTTATTATAATTGATATTTTAGGCAATAACAAAGTTTTAAGACATGTCAATAATAGTCTTTGAGATACCAGAGAAAATTAACTGTAATAGATACTGAGACTTAAAACTGTCAGATGCGTAATACTTTTCTATGTATTATTCAAATATATTCATTTCTATGTTTCTGTTACTGCTGGATTGTCCTCCTCCTACTGTCTACCTGAATTATCACTTGTGTTATTCTGGAATTTTGCTACTACTCTGGGGTAATCTAAAATTGACAGTGTTATGAAGAATGATTATTTTTCTGTTAGTAGTTATAAATGGTCAGATCTCAAAATTATTTAATTGCTCTTGTAAATATGTTTTGGATAAAAACATAGATTATTAAATATAGCATTGATAACTACTGAGTGATTTGGGAGTGATAGAGGTGAAATCACGGGTCTGGCGTGTTTTGTACTAAGGTCCTGGAGATCTGTTCTGGTCTTAGTTTTGTGAAATGGAGAAACACGACGTGAAAAAAACAGCCATGCTTTGTGCAAATTCAATCATTCAATAATTTCATGTTTTATTTCCATGGGAAAGAAGTTGGGCTTATGCTTAATCATTAATACATCTGATCATGGAAAGTAATTAGATAATGTTAGTTGCACTAACTTGAATTTGATAGAGCCTGAGGGTATGCACTCGAACTGTGGTTTACTAAGTGTGTGATAACCAAGTTAAGCCATGATATGTGGTCCCAGAGAAATGTGCAGGGACTGGTGTGGGAATCAGAGGGTGTGTCATAAAATGCTATAGTGTTGCCCTTATTTTGTATAGGTAGATGCAACTTATTGTCTGAGTTCATATTTATATTGCATACGCCTGTTGTTACTCGTGATAAACTTAAAATGTTTTTGAAACCAAATTAATTTAGGACAGTTATATGTATGATCTTTAAATCATGAGACTATTATTTCATTTATTTTAGTATCTCAGCATGCAAAAAGTCAGGTCAGATTTAAAGAAAGCATGTTTTTCTGCTTTGTCTAACTTGCTTAAAATTACTAACAATAATTAGGCTGATGAAAGTTTGAATACGTGTACTGTTTTATTTTATGTGACATTACAAACATACTATGCACCCAGGAACTGTTGCCAGCATTTGAGGATGAACTGCTGAGGAGTTTTCTTGAAGGCTGCTTATGTATCTGTCTAAAATGAATGTGAGCCTGATCTCAAGCAGCTGTTACCTTCCAAGAATATCCAGCGCATACAGTGGTTTAGTATTTAGTTTATGAGAATAATGCAGAAGTCTGTATCACACTGCATCATCTATTTTAAGAAGGTCTGGGTGATTTTTTTTTTTTAAGGAGAAATTTTGAATGTTGGTAATATTTCAACTTGAAAATTATTTGTTATATAAGGAAAATGATGACAACCTCATCAGCTGGTTTTACTGCTGCTGTTCCACATACAAAACTCCTGAAATACAATTTGGTCAAAGAATCAAAGGTAATATATATACCTCAGACTGATTAATCATTGAAATTTGCTACTTAAATTAAAGACATTAATAATTGCATTTTGGGACCAAAAGAAATTTCACTAAATGTCTATGTCATTTAGATTCAGTTCAACCCTTCCAAAATATTGAGAGCTGTATTCCTGAGTTTCTGGGATTTTATTAGTTAGTCAGAGTTAATACAATCTTTGTGGTGTTTAACACAAATGCTGTTTTTTGGATATATTCAGGACCTTGCTATTTTTTATTTTAAAATATTGTGCCAGACACAAACAGATGTAATGAAATAAATATGTCTAGAGAGTCTGCAACTTTATTTACTCTACCAACTTATTGCAGATATGTACTTAATGAGGATGATTTATCTGTTCTGGGACATACTGCATGCATAGTACTATACAACATAGATCACTATAGTAACACTTCTGTACTTTTAGGCTTATAGTGCAGTATATCTTATTTTATTTTTCAAGTACTCTTTGTGGACGTCTTTAAATTAGCTTATTGCTTGAAAACATTAGTGAAGGACTTTTTTACCTCAATAGAATTTAATATGTTGTTATGGCAACAGAATAGTTCTCTTTATATTTCACCTATGAAAAGAAGTAGTATCTCAAGCATAATTGGGAGGAAAGAAAAATGTTCATTTACTTTTATTTCTATACACATGGCTCCATATAACAACAGTGAGTCTAGCAAAAAGCATAAAAAGGGTTTGGGCTGTACTTTCCCCCTCTTAGGCTTTACACTGATACACACAAAAGCTTGATCAATAAGATTGATTAATGTACGTTATGATGTTGCTGTTGCAGGCTCTGTGGTGAGATGATGAGCCAATATGAGTTGCTTTGAGGCAAAATAATATAATGAAGAGCAAGGTATATTGCAAAGAATGTTGTGATGTGTATTAGCAAAGAATGCAAGGAAGAGGGCTGAAATTAGAATGAAGCAGAGCTGTGCTAGTCTAACAGTCTTACTGGTTTGGATGTTATTCTGGAAAGATGTAGCAGGAAAGAGTCTTCCTGCAAGTCTTCCTGGCTGTGTACTGTAGACAAATTAATAGTGCAAGATGAGATACTATCTTAACTTTGCAGGTAAAAGGCAAATTTTCCTTATTTTGATCCTCTCTTGGCAGGACTACAAGGTGGCAGGATCTCATGGTCTCTGGCACAGGTCTCTAGCACTTTACAGAAGTTCATATTTAGAAGTTTTTTTGGAGGGGGGGGAGGGGGGAGTGATGAAATTAGAGATATTACTTTGTCAAAGCAAATTCTCAGATCCTTGGTGCATCATATCTTGTTTACCAGGCAACAGTGCGTATATATACAATCCTCCATTCAGGTGATTCAACTGTAATTAGATCCTGGGATTAGAATGAATAAGTCGTATTTGAGAATGAAAGAGTGACTATATGCATACAAATCTTTTTGTCTCCAGATTCATGTAATTTTGGAACTGTATGTGCTGGTATGGAAATTTAGCTTATGCTTTTTAGACACCAGATGTTTCGAATAAGTTCATAACCGATACTTATGTTGGTCAGCTTCAACTACATGGTTCAAATTAAAATTGCCATTACAAGGGAAGTATCAATCAATGCCCCTTTGTGATTTAAGAAACAGTGGTACAGCCTGGATTTATTTTGAGCATAACTGAGATTACTTGTTTTGAATAATGTAGAAGCATTTTCTATGTTAGCAACAGGTGCATACTCTTTAATTAAAATGAACAGAACAATCTTGAGCATAGTACTTCTTAGAGAGGTATAATAAAATATTACAATAATTATTTCTAATGTATATCAGAGTATTACAAAATAAGCTTTTGGATCCCTTGCACTGAGAATTAATCATTATTAGTGAAATGAATTTGTGATCTGACAAAAGCGCTATCTTCACCATCAAACAGTCTCTAAATGAAATTCTGCTAAAATTTACCTCCTTATAACAGTAAGTGGCACAACAGTCTATTCCCTCAATCTCTGCTAAGCAAAGTGGTTATTGAAACTTGCAATAATTGCAATTTTATAAGACTGTACAAAGAATCTTCTTTATTAAGAGCAAGCATACACCTGGGAGAGAACATTTTTATTTAAAAGTAAAAAGGGGCCTAGGAAGTAAAAGCTGTAACAGGTATTTGTGTGTAAGATAAGGCAGAAGTGGCATAGAAAAAGTTGTTTACTATGAAAACTGTTACTGGCTTGCATTGTTTTTAAACAGGCTGTGAATTATGTATTTACTTTGTTTGAAAACAAGTCCAAAATTGAGTAACATGGTAAAGATAATAGTTCAAGGTAAGTCATTCATGGACAGGTCTTGAGTTAGTATGAATTTCCACAGTCCTGTGCTGTCACCTGACTCTAAGTTCAATGAATCTTTGCTAATTGGGTAAGCTTGCAAGTGTTCCCAAAAGCATAGTTTGGGTGTTCATAAATGGGTAATTTTATGTAAACCTTCCCCCTGTTTTGGTGCTCTGAAAGTAAATACCGAAGTTGAGATTAATTTAGGAAAAGTGGCTTTGCACTTTTAAAAAAGAAACCATGTGCTCCAAGATACACTTTCAATGATATGCTGTTTTCCAATAACGAGATGCATACATTGCAAGTCTGCCTGTGGCATGTCCAAAAGGCAAGAGAAAAAATTTAAAGAAGGTGGAAAGTAGGTTATTTCTGCAGGTTACTCACTTGTTTATCTAAAAATCTGTGCCTTTAATGATATTCCTCCATCAGGAAAAGATGCATTAACCTCTAGGATCAAGCACAAAGATCTTGGAGAAGTCCAAGTGTTAAATTTAGTGAAATTATATTTGAGGGTATAATATCAGAATGCTAATCTCTATCTCTGGATTTAACAGCGACAGGGCAGACAAACACTTAACTGTACCCGCTTCTGTGCAAGGTGAAGATTCTCCTTTAATTTGAAAGAATAACAAGCAATGAAAAAATGGCATTGTTTTCTAATTTTGCTGAGCAAATAGACTTTCAATCAGTTAGAACAAAGAGGTCACTTACAGATCATTCTGGGATCCCCATCTCTTCTAAATTCAAACCACTCATCTTTTCTGTTCCTTGCAGGAAGAGAATAGAAAATAGGGGGTTTTACCGTGAATGTTTTTTATGTCTGGACTAGAGAATGTGGTTTCAGTTTGTCTAAAGTATTTCTATTGGCTGCTGTGTAGTCTAGAACCTAGTTGGCTACTCAGTTACAATTCATGATGAATACTTCTCTCTAAGCAAGGGATAATTAAATCAGTATACCTGTCTAAGATATGTGGAGTCCCTGCATTTCAGTGAGCAGAGAAGGACTTGATACTTTGATCCAAAGAACTCCTGCTGGAGATATTATTCATCATGTGTCATTTTCACTATATTTCAGTAAAAGTCTGATAAGGTATGTTATAATATGCATTCACTTTTGATTTTCTGAGGAAAAAAAACACAAACCACTTTTCATAGAGAGAATTTGAGTGTTTAAAGTGCAGCATAATAAACGTTTGTATGACATCCCTTTCTTTTATGGGGATCTGTCATTCCAAATATTTAATTAAACTGAGGTGAAATAGTGTTATTCATGTGAATTGACTTTGTTAGAATAATTAAACTGTTTCAAAAAGATTTCTATGCACTTTTTTCCCAATTCAAGTACGGATTTATATGGAAACCCTTCAGCAAGGAGTAGGTTCCATTTCTAGAGGTCACTAAAAAACACTGGACTTTGTCCCCTATCCTGGAAGCTGTAAAAACTACTTTAAATTATGTAAGTGCTCAATGAATGGCAATTACTGATGATGGTTTATTTAAAGGAAAGAGAAAGAGAAGATAAATAGGATAACATAGAAAATAAACTATGCTTTCCTAAGTACAAAAGAGAATGTCAAATCTTCCTCTCTGACTTCATTTTGAGAGACTTGTAGCAACTGGCTGCTTGCAGCTTTCTCCAGTAACATTTCATTTAAAGATTAGCACCTTCAAGCTCCAAAGTTGTATCACTATAGCCAGCTTCATCTTACATGAAGTCTTGCTGCCCAGCAAAAGTAGTGTGAACTACTGTTCTTTCAGCAGCCGTAAGTGATTTCTGTTCTTCAGCAGCTGTACTGCAACAAACAGCACTGTAAATACCCCTACTGCCCAAAGGAGATTGTATAAAGTTTCCTCTTTAAGTTTTCAAGCTAGTATTACATTAACGTGAGTGCTTACCTCAGATATACCTCAGATGCCTTGCCAGGCCCTCACAGTGCCTAATTTCCTCTCCTTTGTGGCATGACTTTAACAGAAATACGAGAAAATATATGCATAAGGTATGTGTGTTTCTGTTTCCCTCTTAGCATCTGTTTTCTAATTCTCTCTCTGTAAGGATCTGGCACTTCTTTCCAGCTCTCTAGCTGGGGTACATAGCTAGCAGGTTGGCATATATTTCAGTGGCACAGGCAAGGGCTAGTTTATGCAGCACAGATATAATTGATTCCACGATATTATCTTCTGAAAGGCAAAGGCTAGTGATTTAGAAAGATTACATCATATTACTGTAGGAAAAGCTAGAAGTAAAAAGTAAAAACCTTTTGTTCCTGTGAAATGGCATTCAGCAGTGAACGCAAGCTTATTTTGTGGGTCTGAAAAGTCTGGATAAATACTTTCAGTTCAGATGTAAAAAAACCCAACAAAAGAACAAGATCATTTCTCCATACCACTACTGAGTATTAATCAAATTTATGCAATATATGACCTTACTGGTTATTTCCAAAGACAATATTGTAAATGTGTCTCTGTGTGTCAGAATATTGAGATGTGAGATCTCTTTGGACTTTAGGTAACTTCAACATTAAATGCATGCACCGCAGAAAAGACTATACTGCCTTTAACTAGCTATGAAAAAGCAAAAATCTGTTGTGTTTTGTTCTGCCTCCTTCTAGAAGGGGCCATGCCACTGACAGCTTAATCACTAATTATATTTCCTCCTTACCCACCCTGCCTGTCT
The DNA here is from genome assembly GCA_025331215.1 of Actenoides lindsayi. NCBI lineage: Eukaryota > Metazoa > Chordata > Aves > Coraciiformes > Alcedinidae > Actenoides > Actenoides lindsayi. The sequence goes on along the minus strand of WTSP01027939.1, from coordinate 31,410 downwards.
GACGGTGAGCTTATGTGGGCACATGTTTGCTAAATCAGCCCAATGATCTCTCTGACATCTGGAGGGGGGATTACAATTGCTCATTAGGAAGGTAGTCTGCAATTAGATTGGATTAAATTTAGTGTGAAGCTGAACTCTTGGTCTGTGTTATAGCAATGTATTCTGCCTCAACAAGTGGAATAATTTGCTTGACTGTGCAATAATTGAAATTTACTGGTGTTGATTTGTAGGTAAAACTTATGGTCATTGTTCAGCTTTTGTGTTAAGTGCAAGTTTAATCAAATTTGGGTGCATATAGCTTGTTAGAGATAAATACAGAAGGTTCCTAGGGAATAAAACATTGTCAAACTGTCACAACACCGACTTTTGTTGTTGAAGTACATATTGAGATATGAGGACAAATGTTTTGTGTATGGAAAACCTAGCTCTGCATTCAGTGTTCTGTGCAGAATTGATGTTAAGTGTAGCTGCAGAGGCAAGCAAAGAAGAAAAAGCACATTTTAAAGTAATGTGTTGGTTGTTTGGAATTAGTATGGTTCATTTTATCATTCTTTTACTTTTCAAAAAGGTTAAGAATTCTGCCTTTTTGGCAGATGGAGTTGGTGAAAATAAAACTTTTTCCATGATTTTGTATATTACTGTATGTATCTAGTTTTATTAGTAAATTATTTTCCCGGAAAACCATGTTGGTCAGCTGTGCTCCCACAGCTAAATCTACTATGTAAATCTTGAAAAGATTTTGTTTATAAATCAGAATACTCATATACGGGCATTGAAACTAAAAAAACCCAACAAACAAGCAAAAAATGTGAAGAACATGAAAAATCCTGGACTCGGTACTTATTGGCAGTTTAAGTTTGAACAGATGCACATTCAAAAAGCTTGAACACTTATCTTCCTCTAAGAGCAGTGTTTTTTCAAAATTAGTCTGTATGTCTTGCATGAACACAATTTCAGTAGCTTTGCTTATAGTCAGAAGAGAAAACAGTACTGGCTCCGTTCTAAGAACTATGATACAGGAGTGAGTAGACATTGTAGGAGTGTAAATTCAGTGTAGTGGTAAAATAAGTTATGACTTTTCCCTTTTTTATTTTTCTTTCCCCTGAACAAGTTTCTTCTCTTACTGTGCACAAGCTTGTTTCTACAGCAGGGAGCAGAGCAGTGAGGCAGCTCTTGAGTTGCTTCACCATCTGTTTCTCAGTTCTTTGCTCAAAATCCCTGATCAAAAGCAAGTTTATGTTTGTTTTAAATTCCTGCAAAGGTTGGCGGTGTCATAATTTATTTTTAATGAAGAAAAGGGCTTGGACTCGTTAAATAAATTATTTACATTTAATCTGTTTGGCCAATCCTAAAAAAAATAAATAAATTAGTGACTTGACAAATAACAATTTTAAAACTTTATCCTTTAATATAATATATCAACTTTGGCTTTATTTGCTTTATATTTTTAGAAATTTCTGTAGGAGTTCTTTAGTATCTTCAGGCTTTTCTTTTTTACAACTTGTCGTAATCCTTTGTATGTAATGGAAGATGAGACTCAAATTATTGTTTGAGTGGAAAAAATATGCTTTCTATGCTTTCATGACTTTGTAATTTAGCATTAGTTCAACATAGGTGATCGGAATTTGCTGCTAATTCTAGGCCATCATTCTTTTTTTTTTTTCTTCAGTTCAAAATACAGAACATATTCCTCTTTCCATGCCTTGTTCCTCATCCTTCTCTAATAGTTGTGCTTGTGAACTTAAGATTTCTGCTGAAGAATTTTTACAGGTCTGCTGGATTGTACAGCACTGTCCCTAAGGGGTGCTATAAGCATGGGGGTGGGGCTGATGCTGCAGTTCTAAACATGAAGGTGAAAGTAAATAAAATCATACCAAAAAGGATTCCATTGTTGAATAGTCTGAAGCAGAGTGTTCAAAGGCACAGGTGATGAGAATACACAGAGACTTTTTCCCACTAACTGTTGATTAGATACAGTACGATTTTGTGGAAAATTTTGCAGTAATCTGTTACAGAATTCTGATGTCTTTGTAACACTGATTATCAAAAGATGGGAAGGATGATATCAGGTACCGTAAAAAGGGTTAGAGAAATCCTTTTGTGTGCAGTACTCGTGATTACAAAAGGGTAAGTTCTCTCTTTCATCAAGGAGATTTCTACTTACAAACCCGCATTGCATAAGGGAAGGAATGATGCAGTGTTGAAGATATGTCTGTCCTGCTTTGTTTTCGCTTGGGTCTGTTTAAGTTGTTTATTATATTCTTACCGTGTGTCTTGAGAACTGAGGCACAAATTGAGCTGACTGCATTATCCTTCAAAATCCTGTAAAAGGAGATGTAAAGTAAATGCAGGAGTCATTGGCTCAGCAAGAGATATTAGAGATGAAAAGCTGGAATCCTTTGTATACCGCTGAATGCCATGGAAATAATCAGTTTGCCTGATAAAGTTTATAAGCAAGAGAGGAAATGAACCGCAAACCTATTCAACATGATGAACCTTTCTCAAAATCCCAGGCTCCTGGGTTAGTTGACAGGAGATATTTAGCAAAATAAACTAGCAAACAAGCAATACAGAAGTCTAAAGGCTATTGAGGTTGTCTATGTTTAATTTTGGGGTACAAAAGTTTGAGAAGACTCTCTGACAGACAGAATGCTTTATCCTTTGATAAATGTTGCCTTGAACTACTTACTTCTGTTCTGCTGTGGTGGTAGGTTAAGTCTGCTTTGCTGTTATTAGCATGTCGTTTATTTCATTAACTGACTTGAAATTCCTGAAGACATCCTCAATTGCTTAATGAAGTCAAACATGGCAAACCTCTCTTATACCTATATAAAGCAAGTGTAATAATAATTACAAAAATTGTACTATAATTGTTGGAGAACATTAGAACAAAGCATTTGAAAGAAGAGACCCTGCTACTTAGTGATCCAGAGATCTGAACTTCCCCGCTGAGGCTCAGGGACTGTGTAGTCTTATGAGAAGCAAAGGGGGGCAGGGGGGAAGGAAAAAAAAAGAAAGATGATTTGGTTTATAGTCTTCTGCATATATAACATTCGGCTTTGTTTAATACTAATATTTTTCAACTGCCATTTGTGGATTTAGTTGACTGAGTTGTATGAATATTAGTGAGTCATGCACCTAAATCTACTTAAAATATCTAAGCTTTTATTTATTATTCAGCTACTTAGACTAAAGTCCAGAAAGAACATCAGCATCACATTTAGATTGGGTCGATTCAGCCTTCTGTCCTCCCAAGGCAGCTTAAATAAAATTTCCCATGGTTTACCTAAGCAGCAGCTAATTTATATACTTGCATTCTTAACATGCAGTATATGCATAATATCAACCGAATAGAAGCAGAGTACATGCACACATAGCTTACTCACCATGTGCTTACCGTAGATGAACTTTAAACAGATTTTTTAGTTATTACTTTTTTCCCCTGTTGATGCATTAAAAATGTTCTGGAAGAGCAGAAATGAGCATATAGAAGTCCCCAGAGCATACAGAAACCTATTTTAAGACTAACTGGCTTGTCTTCCTTGTATAGCAGCTTTTGCCATATGACTTCCTGTGTACAGAATATTCAGGAACCGATATGGCATCGATAGTACTCACATAGGGGAAATTCTGTGAGACAAAACAACCACGGTAGCAGAGAGTGAACAGGAAATGTGTCCAAGCAGAACTGCAGAGCCTTATCGCCACAATAGAGAGTATGTTCTCACCACAATTAATTAACTCAAGAGGGAATCCTTGGGAAGACAGATGAATGTATCAGTTTTGATGATGATAATGATTTTTTTCGTACAGTTACATTAATGCTTAAACAAAATAAATGCAGGAATACACTGATGGGCCTCAAAGCACAATATAATGGAACTGGAAGTTAGAAAATTTGTCTAGTTTATGATAAATGATCAAATTTTCTCTAGTTCTTCAGTTTGTCTCTGTTGCAAAGGAGTTAGATGTGACCAGCTCTGCATACCTGGACTCAATCCTCACTTCTTGCTCAAGGCTCCTTAGTTATCTCATTTGGATGAATTCACTCCAATAAAAATAATGCAAAAAAATATTTCCTCATTAAATGAGAAGCCTTGATGTAGTCAGGCAGTTGGATTAGATGGTTGTTGTAGGTCTCTTCCAAGAGAAATTCTCTATTCCCTCTCTCTTTAAAGGTCACTAATGACTTGGGTGTCGAACATGGACCCTGATGGCTTCCTATACAGTAGCAATTCTCTCAGAGATTAATGATCTTTGATCAGTGATTGAACTACAGCTCAAATGAGGGAGTTTGGCACAATGTAGAATATACAATCTTGCTTTGAAGAAAAACAATTTGATGCAAGGAAATGATTGCTCTGGGAATACAACCTTCCTAACATATCATCCTGCATAAACTTAGTTTGAGTCTAAATCTGTATTTAAAAGGGAATGTGTCATTTTAAAAAAAACTGTGAAGAAACTGAATTGCTGGGTGGATGGTATGAAGAAGATAAGGTACTGACAACTCTTCTCATTGTTAATCTTTAAGGATTTTACCTGTGACAAATTCACCTTGCTGTTGAGACAACATCCAGTAGAGTTGTTAGATAACATGTAAATAATGTTTTCCTACCTTTAGCTTTCTTTGACTACTTGCCCTTGCAGAAAGTGGTGTGACAGATAAAAAAAAACCAACCAACAAAACCTCATAGTAGACTTAATATTTAGCCTAGAATTGTTTTTTTAATATACATAAATATATATTTTATATATAAATATATTGTACAATATATATATAAATAACATAACATTTAATAATAGCAGAGCCTACTTAGCTGTCTTGGACTTCTCATAGAGAATTTATATGGGGAGTTACATTTCCACAAACAAGGATAATGTTGGCATCTCAATTCTTGCAGCCTTGCAGTTCTCTGCTAGTGCCTTGCATTTTAAAGTGAATCTCATTCAGATTTGCACATTTCTTGTGATGAACAGAGCATTTGCTTCTCTTCCCGTCATTGAACTGTTGAACATTTTTTAAAGTAATTTCTCTGTCAGGTCACCTCTTAATTCAGTTTTCACTCCTAACTACCCACTGACAAAGTGGTTAATTTGCATTTGCATTATGGTTTGCTACATATTTTTTGCCGTATTATTGCTGACTGCTTATCTGCTGTGACTGAATTCTTGTATCATTTCTCAGCAATCCTCAGTTCTCTCCCAGGCTCTCCATTCTTCGAAAAATTTTATAATAGCATCTTAGTTCCCATTCTTTCATGTTACTAATTTTATACTTTTCCTGTATTGATGACTTTTATAGGATCTGTTTTTAATAAAACTAACACTTTCTTGTGTTGATTTCTCACTTTTTACTCTAGGAAATCCTTTTGTGATTTACTTCTGCATTTTCTAAGGCAGGAGAATTTGAATAATGCAGAACTTGAACTAGTTGTTGTATTTTCCTTCCATCTCTCATCCTCCACAAAGTTATTTTGTTATCTGCTTTTTGTTCTTCACTTGTCACTTTGTTACCTGCCTCTCTTGCCTTTATTCACATATCTACATTGTAAAGATACATTTCTTCACCCAGAGCTACGTTCAGATCCTGCCTTTTGTACACAGCATTTCGAAGTGCAATCCTTCTTTTTACATTACACTGCTAAATATTTTAAGTTTTTATTTCTTGTTTAATCTGTGACCGCCTCTCTCTGATAATCATGTTTTATCAGTAAATAAAAGCAAATTCATCTTCCTGGTTTGTCATTTTACCATGCCTTCTCTTTGGTCTCCTTTAGATTACTGTGTGTTTTTATCTTCATGCTGGACTTGTCATTCACTGTTGTCCCTCAGCACATTTCTGCAGCGCCTTCTTTCTGCATCCACATGTAATGCATTTGCTGAACTCTATCATGCAGTCATTGTCACTGCTGACCTCAGCAGTGTAGCACAGCACTTGGTATCCAGAAAAGCTTTCTGAATCTTGTTTGTGATCTGAGGCAAAATTTAAAGTAGATCTGTCCTTATGTTTAATGCGTTACTGACATTTTTTGGTGTTAGCCTTTTTTCAGATGTTACATAGCCAATAAGCTTCAATTTGTAAAACGCCATTTCTGTCCAGTCTGATTGAACCCCAGCAAATATTTGTCCAATTTACAGCTTTGCTACTGCCAGAGATGAATAAAACTTTTCTGGCACAGAGAAGAAATTTCAGGTTTACTCATACATTCTCAAACAAGTTGCAGGTTGTCAGCTGAGGCACGTTAATTTACCCCATATGCATGGTCCTTGCTCAGTGCCAATACAAAATAAATTGGATTTAATTAAAGCATCAGGAACAAGCTGTGGTAATGGTCTCAAGAACTTTCAACAGCAGGAGCTTAATCTCTCATCAGCTTTAAGTTAAGTCTGCTTTGAGAGGAGGCTGTGCTAGATAAACTCCAAGTGCAGGGTTGTGATCTTGTTTTTGCCTTGCTTCTTTCTCACAGGATCCTAAGCTCAACCATCTCATGGCCATTTTCTCAGAATGTCCTCTAGCCAAACAATGACAAATGTGTCCTAATACTCAACAATAACCAGATGAGTCATCTCACTATTAGTATTTTCTATCTATGTCAACGGAAGATTTCTTGTATGAATCGCTAATTCTGAGGCATCCTTTTTGCTCTGTCACAGGTACTATACCTATAAGGAAATGTAGACTTCATGTAAACTTAAATATTTGTCTGAAGGTTTTATTTATTTAAAATGGCTCATATCGCAATGGGTTTTTTAAAATATTCTTATGTGACTCCCCTTAATATGTATAGTTCTAGAAATAATCCCTATGGACTAGTGCTTGTCAGTGTTTTTGGCATTAGTTCATGAACACGGTCACTGAACTCAACAAATTCTTATTAACAGCACAAAAGTGTGTGTTACAATTAGGAAGTCTTCACCTTGGAGAGAATTTCAGTACTGTTCTTTGTAAGTGGTGGGCATATTATTGTCAGGCAATTTCAATAGCATACTACAGATATTGTAAAAACTAACAGCTACTAGTGTAACAAATCCTTACCAGAGCACTGTGTTGCTATGTGTGCGTATGTGAATATATCATTGTTTTTGAAGAATGAACTATTACTGACATTGAGCAAAGATATATGCATGATTAGCCTGTGCTAATAAAATCTTAGTTATCAGTGAATCACAACTTGAAGGATGTTACCAAGTTATGCAAATACAAACTGATAGCAGAGGTCTAAAAAGTACAAACACTGCATGATACTAGAGGTATTAGAGCTGTAAAAACTCATCAATGGTCACTGAATTATTGCAAGCTCAAGAGCTGTTAAAACCAGTTTTACAGATAGCAGAGAAAACAGAGCGAGTATCCATCACATTAAAATACCATATACAGTAAATTCCTATATAATATGAAATGGTGGACCAATGAGAAGGGAGCTAGTAAGTGTGCTGTGTTAGTGTGCAGATGATCCCAAGCACATCCACAAACAAAGTGGCATAAATTATCAACATCATATTCTTGGCAAAAAGCATGGGATGCTGGCAAACTACTGTAACCCACATCCTTCTTTCTCCACACCATAAGCTATGGAAGTGTAGAAAGAAGAGCAGCCCAGAAACCTACAGCAGGCAGAGGAATACCAGAGAAAGAAGTATATAGTAAGAAGTTTGTGAATGTCAATTTAACTGCCTTCATTGGGAACAAGTTGCATAACCTGACTAATAATAGTCCTTCAGTTAAACTTGTAAGACTTTAACTAGTCTAATACTAGATTCCCATCTTCACTTAGAAGGTATGTTTCTTTAGCATATATAAATTACATGGAGTGTTTGGTATGATATGACCTGCCCTAGAGGCTTGGATGTTAAATTTGGAAGCAGCAATCTATGATGGTGTCAGTTGTCACAACGCTTTTTTAGCCCAAGTTCTGTAAAAGTTTTTAGACTGCAATTTCCAAGAACATCTCTGAAACTTGACTGCCTTTCAAAGTACTCAAAAATTTTCCCCAAGGTGAACAAAGAAGGGAAAAATTTCTTTTATCCTTCGTACAAAAAGATAGGATCCTGTTACAGTAGTCCTTTGCTGGGAAAAGGATGTAGACACAAAATTTTTCCCACTAAGACAAGGTGATCAATTTTGTTATAATGTTACATCCCCGGGAGAATTTTTTTCAAGTGGCTTGGATCACATCTTGATAAACAGATATGGTTGGTTTTTGAACTGGATTGCATTCACAGTAAGTAAAATAACTTCTGTTAGGCTTCTGTAGTGGCAGATACTATTTTGACAAGCTTAGTTTTAATGACTAAAAAGCCATCGGAACATCCATACAAACTGCAGTTTCAGGGGGACACTGTGTTACTGACTGACAACTGGCATTTAGGATTTTGCCCTCAAGTATTATTTTGAAGAATGATGCTTTAAACTGAAATGAGAAGTGTTGAATTGGGATTAGCTGAAATCCTTTCATCTAGTAGCGATGACTCTGTCATTCAAATGGACATTGCCTGTTCTAAGATGCTGTGCTTCGGTAAGGTCAGCAAGAAGTTTGTTGATATTAAACGGTCTGTATACAAAGGTCTGTAATCCCAAGCTACTATTTTCAACCAAGTGATGTAGTTTTGCATCTGGTAAGGAACTTGATTTTAAGTCATAGAAATTCTAGTTCCACCTGACTTTTAAGTCAGGTAGTGTGATTTAAATAACTGTTTTAAAAGACGATGAATCATTGCAAAATGATTTATTCATAGAATCATGAAAAGCATTAGGTTGACTCTGGAGATCATCTGTTCTAACCCTGCTCAGCACAGGGCCAACTTCAGAAGTGTCAGCTTTCTCAGACTCTCATCTGTTAGCCTTTAAACATCTGCAAACACGGAGATTTCACAGCCTTACTGAGAAATCTATTTTTTTTACTTCTCCCATCTCTTCCTGCCCCCAAACTTAGTGGCCTTTACATTCAATTCCTGCAGCATTTCTATGTTTGTCTAGTTCCAGGGAGCCCTAAGATGGACTTAGTTCTACAGATGAGACCTTATGAAAGCAGGGAGAATAACGTTTTCACTCAGCCTACTGCTTTGCTCAGCAGGCTTATGAATGCAGCCCATTGTGCAGCTAACCTTTATTGTTTCAAGGACACAATTTTGACTCATTTTCAGCTTCTCTACTATGGAAGAATTTGGTTTTCCTAATACAATCTTACTGCTGATATATTTTTGATGCTTGGGTATCTCAGTAGTGATTTTTTTTCTCTCCAGTTAAAAGGAAATATTCTACTGAACTGAGGAATTAAAAAGCAGGTACATTCACTTCTATTTACTTCAGAAAAGAAAGTTTCAATCAAAATTACCTTATATCAACTGCTTAAATAGAAGTTTTTCCATTATTTATGAACGAATTCATAAAATTGTCACCTTCTCCTTTAAAAGTGTAATACAAACATAAGATGACTGAAATCAGTGAAGTTTTTCACAATAGCTTTAATGTGAGATGTATAAAAATGCAAGTGCAGTAATTTTTTCACTAAGAGATATATTTCTCAAATCACAATCCATGTTGCAATATGAAATAATTAAACAAGGGATGAGAAATACATTTAAAGAAAAACTTTCTACTTCCCCTCCCCCCCCATTTTTGCAGTCGCCCAGGCTGTAGACTTATGTCATGTAAGAGCAAAACAGTTTACTGGGAAGAAGATGCTCTTGGTTTTTTAGAGTATGATGTAGTAGAGATGAAACTGCAACAAATTCTATTTGCTTCTGGGTAAAAGCATGGGTTGCAAGAAAAGTGCTTAGTCTGATAAAATCTTAGTTTCACATTGGGCAAATAATCTATTGGTACTACTATGATTTCCTTTAGAATAGGACAGTGGTATAATTAGACTTGGAGAGCTAGAAAAAAATAGCATAAATTTCTCAGAATATTTCTCATAACTGTGGATGTTATTTAAAATGAGAAGCCAAGATGATGATACTTGTTGCTTCTGCTTTTAAAAACAGTATCTCATTTTAAAAACAGTCTCTCATTTTAAAGATTCTGTGCTTTTGTCTGTAGTCTTAGCAGCATGGAAGTTTTGAGATGTTTAAAAACTGGAATGAATGGATAGCTTTATACATGGTAGAGGATTTAAGCTTTTTCTTCAGTACTAACCTGGAATGGTTCTGTAAATTTGTTTAATTTATATTTAAAATAAAGACTTTAACTGAAATGGTTTTTCTGTCCCCTAAGCAAGCATCAAGGGTTTAATTTGGGAGGCTGAACACTCTCCTTGTGAAGTTTGTGCAGTATGATCTTTTCCTGTTTCATATTTTCCTCAGTATATAACATTTGAGCATGATAGGTACTCTCCAAGAACTGATATCATTAAATTTGTACCAATCTGGAAAGATTCACAAATTGTATACAAATGAAGTATCCACTTTTTGTCTTCTATGGTCAATCCCTTTTTTTGTGTAACAAATACCTAAATATGAAGAAACTTGTAACGTTCAATAGCTTCTGTTGCAGGATCAATCCATTAATGCTGCTTTTGTCATCTGCAGAAGATATGTATTTGAATTCAGAGCACCATGCTGGCAAAAAGAGATTAAATATGTTTCAATGTCAGCTGGAAAACTCAGGGATAGTGAAACTATGATGTTAGCATAACCAAGGACAAAAAAAAAGAAAAATTACTGAAGAAGAGGAAAGTCAGGGAAATGGTTTCAAAAATCTCTGGAACCCTAGAAAACTAAAAAGATTGGCAAAAAAAAAAAAAAAGTATTTACTTTTGAAGTTGCTGTATTTTCTATTCTTTGATTATTCATATCTGGAGTACTTGGAGTTTACTTTGCCCTTGGTAATTCTTCCAGAGATTTATGTTACTGGAATAAAAGCACTATAAAGTTTGGTCATTAAAGCAAAACTGCAAAAGGCTGGATAGAAATTCCCTCTTATGAGAACTGTAATGATGAATAAGAAAAGGAGAAAAAAAATCATCAGTAACAAAACAGTCCTAAGAAAATACATAGCAATTTTATGCTATTTTCTTTAGTCTTTCCAATGTTTAAATGACACCTCTAAAACCCACTGTTCATTAATATTCAGGCTCAATTCTGAGATTTGTTTTAATTTGAATAATATTGAGTGTGACTTGGTGTCATGGAATATCTTTAGGAGGAATAGCATCAGTCATACCAGCATAGAGGGTACATAATAAAAATAAAGTTTTGTGGAATAAATGTTGGGCTTCTTTGGAAGAGTTCATGTCCTTGAATAGAACAGCAAAGGAAATCTGAACACCAATTGTTCTGAGAGTTGATAGGTGCAGTATCACTGGGAAAGACAGAATATGTTTCTGTCAGACGTGTTTGGGAATAGGGACTTGAATATTTTCATTAATCTTGTAATAGTTTATTGCTGCCAACTTCCACAACCAAGATGGATTTTCCTTTGTAGCAGTGAATGAATATGGTCCCTGAAGAAGGTTTTGACAATCAAAATTTTTCACATTTGTTTATTTTATATATCTTCCGTTATTACTAGAATTAACTCACTACTTAATAGAACTGGAATAACTTGGAAAAAAAAAATGCTCTGTCATTACACGTTACATCAAAATCACTCTAAATCATATCAGATTGTTTTCTCTTTTAGATCTAGAAAGATATACCCGTTTAAGACTGAGGTTTTTCAATAATGAGGTCCACAGGCACTGTGGTGACTTTTGCTGGATTATTAAGGTTAAAATGCTAGTTTTTTAAAATTAAGAAATCTCTAGAGAAATTGCCTTTTCATTTCAGATTTCAATGACTATATTTCACTGTACACACTGTACATATATCTTCGAATACTGGAATAAGTTATCATCTGCTAGCAGGGTTATGGGGGGGAAAAAAAAAGACCAAAGTACAGAGATTGATCAGGAATTACTGATGGTCACTCTGAAAGTAATAGGTAGTATAGAGATTCAGAAACAGTGCTTTCTAACTGTAGAGAAGTGCAGGAATGACTGTAAGAGAGGGGACTGAAGTCACTCTTTACAGACATTGCAGACTTCATATTATTGGGATTCACAAGTTCCGAAAGCAGGTCTCCAGGAGAGTGGTCTCAGGAATAACTGTTTCTTTTATATGACTGACTTTGTGTCATATCTGCCCTGTCACAGGGCAGCATAAATGGCGGTTAAAAAAATATGTATTTTGAGTTGTATCTTATTTTTGAGCGTAACATCCATTTATCTTTCTATGAGCAAGTGTTCACAGCAATGAAAAAATTCTGTTCATAATCAAGGGAAAAAAGACTCTTGAGACTTCCCCTCTTCAGCACCAGGAAGAAAAATGTTTTCAAAATAGCTACAAACAGGAGCTGCAAGTGTCTTCAGCTGTTCACTGCAATTGCTTTGCAGCCTGCTTTTCATCACTGTCTGTAAGCTAGGGCTACATATGTTGCTACAGGGACTCCCTTTTCCTCATCACTTCTCAGCAGTCCAAGATTAAACATATCCGATTGCTTAATATGTATCCATTAAGCTAGTAATGAATAATTGCTGAAATGGTTTCCTTCAGTGAATGAGTGGCTGACATATTTCTGATGTCATTTATTTTAAGAGCTTAAGTTAAATGAACTCAAAACGAAAAGCTTCAATCTCCGAAGCCAGTAACATTTTTGCCGTGACCTCAAGGGGAAAGGCATGAGCCACATGGGTACAATCTGGGAGTTCCTCATCTGCATATATCGTACTTCTGAGGTACCAGGATGAACTGGATTAAAAATCTGATCGGAGTTGCGGTCCCAAAATTAAGGCTATGTCCTCTGCAGCTGAGAATAATTTTTTGAGCAACTGGAGGAGTTTGTTGTTATGAAAGTGTTTAGGATCACTGCCTGAGGGGGAATTAGTAATAACTGCTGGATAAATTAGGCCCAGATCTGTATGCATCCTGAAATCTCAGTTCTCAAAAAGGTACTTCATTATGCTTGCAAGTGTACATATTTAGAGGCATGCCTTTAATATATACATTTAATGCAATGAAATTAATGAGAACACTTAAATGTTTAAGTAGGAACAGGTGGCTAGATAGTACAGAGTACTAACAAGAAAAGAAAGAGGCAGATGTGCAGCAAAGTAGACCCAGTTCTATTATAGATGTGTATTTTTTAACGGAACGTGAGTAGGTTTTTTTGCTGGAAGCAATTGTCAGTATTTTAAATGGGCTGCTTGTAGATTAAATGAAATGGAAAGGGGGAGGAGAAGACTTAATGTAGAAGAGTAAAAAAGGTATACAAATAATTGATGCTTTTGTTTCCTGGTGAAATTGATTAAAAAACCACCTGAATTGAATCACAACTTTCCCGTCATCTTCATTTCTAAGTTGAATAAAACATCAGCCTTTCGGATTCTAAGTGTGCAAAGTTTGCTGCTAAGTAAATGTTTGACAAGTATTAAAAACATAAATATATAAAAAAAAATCATTAACTGGACAATTTCATTTTGAAAACAGGAGCTAAATATGTCCAACAATGCTGAATTTGCTAATAATTTTTCAGTTCTTCCTCTTACAAATTAAATAATCTTCATAACAAACCCTCTGAGTTTTTTTGATCATTCATTTTAGCAAATAGTATATTGGAGAAAGAATCTCTTGCGAGTATACTGATGATGGATCTGAAACAGTCCATTGCAAAAGAGCCTAAAGATACGTAGGACAACTGTGATGTCCTTGTCACTGAACATTAGTAGATCAATAAAAAAGAGAAATGAAATAGTAGTGTTCTATACTTCTGACTGTGAAATACAGGATTATTTGGCTTATGACCCTATTTTAACTGTTGTGATCTCCCTTGAGGTCACAACTTCTAGTTTGGGAGCCACTGAAGTAGAGTGAAGCGTTAGCCAGGAGATGCAGAAATGAAGCTTGACAGCAGGCAGAAATGCCTTCCAGCAGAGAATATTCCCCATGCTGCTCTGAACTGCTGGGTCTATATAACAAGGAAGCTGTTCTCTGTTGGCTTGTTTTGATGTAAGTGAAAAAAAATCTATGAAGAGATACATTAACAATCACTTGTTAGCCTGTGTTTGATATCATTTAAGGTAAAAGTTTAAACTAGAATACCTCTGCCCATGCTACCTACCATGTGGTATCATTTGACGAGTTAGTTTCTTGGGTTTGTTCACATTTGTTTCTTATTGTTTAATTACCATTAAAATGACTTCTTACTAAGCTTGTGTTTTCTCCTAGTAAGACTGCATTTATAATATCTAAATAAAGTTTAGATTTTGAACTAGTCTGTAGTAATGATTTCTGTTATTACAGAGCAGTAGGCTGTCACCCTTTGATAGATGATGCCTAATAAGCTACTGGGTACAACAGCTGAAAATCATACTTGTGCTACGGAGGAAAATAAAGCATAGTTAAAACTCATTTGTAGTATAATAAGTAGTGACAAGGATTCTCTATGCAAGGAAGGAAAACTGCAGTTTGCTCAGTTATTTCAGGAAGTTAACTCTGTGGGTCCTGAGTAGCCTGATAGAAATGAAAATACTCAGGACATATATATGTTTTATTTATAGTTTATATTAATGGATCTTTACTTGATTTTCCTTCTTTTAATTCAGAAGGTTTGTATAACAATATTTATGTGTTTTTTAAAATAACTTTTCCTAATTTCCAGTGAGAAATATCTCTGTTTTCTGAATAGAGGTAGTTTACCATATTGCACATTAGAACACTTTGGGAGAGAGGCTGTTCTGATGGCTGTTTCAGAGGCTCTGTCATGGTTAGGAATTTTATTTCCACTTGGATTCATTGACTACCATGAGAAAGTAAAAATTAACTTTTGTTTTTGCTGTGAAAGGGAAGTTCAGTTACTGCTGGTACTGTGGTTGTGATTTTTTTTCCGAATGAATTGATTATACCAAATCAATAGGTTACTTCTGATGTTAAAAATAACATATATTCTGTGCTATCATATCAGTTCTTGTCTTGCATCTGGCAATGAATCAGTGGTGCCAGTACTGAAAATCCATACTGGGAACTGTGCAAGAGCAAGAATTCAACTTTATACAAATGATGTGAAGTGTTGGTACTTTACTGAGTGATATTTTGAAAAACAGAAATTTCACAGGAAAATTTAAGTATAAATCCCATTACTCAGCCCAAATTATCTTGCTGGTACTGGACTCTTCCTTTCTTTGCTGTTCAGTTGTCTTCAGAATACTTGACCTCTGACATTACAATTCATCCAGGACTACTCCAAGACGCGTTCTGGCCCTAGTCCCTGCTGAGGAGTGGAAAAGAGATCTAGTGGTGGACACTTTGACAGTTGTCTGCCCTGCTCAGGCCATCAGAGAGGTCACAGCCTGTGTAGAGGTCTTCCTCTGCTTCTGGCTAAGCTTTCATTAGGGAGCAGCTGAGCTGCAAATAGGTATTAACAATGTATTTGTAATGTGATTAAAAGAGTTGAGGGCTGCATTGAGCTTCATGATGAATCAATACACAAGAATATAATGTTTTATTTCTTCAACCGTTTGATAACTAAAATCAGATTGAGTTATTAATGGGTGATAACTGATGGATATGTCTGCTTGCATCTATATGGCCACACACTCCCATACTTGCACAATTAGATATTTTAATAAGAGCCAACATAAAGATTCATGACTGTTTGAGGTGTGTTGTCAAAACTCATTATATGCAGACAGCTCTATAGGTCTTATGTCCAGAATGACCATGTAAGTAAAAACTTGTGGCTCAGAATGATAGTGAGAAATTCTGTTTAGTGAATTTATCTCATACTTAATCCTTGCTCATAAAACTTAATTGCACATTTGAATGCTCAGGCTCGTGTTAAAAGAAATATCTATAACGTTGTTTAAACAACGAAATAAAGCAAACTAGGATGGGATTTTAGAAAGATAGGCAGATAATATGTTACAGTAGAAAGAAAATTAAGTGTGAGGAGTACTGAAATGACAGACTGTTAAGAAACAGAGCATTTTAGAAGATCATAAGAAGAGTGATGCAAGACTGAAGTAATGTGGAATTAATTGTATGTTACTTTATTGCATACATCTGAAAAACCTGAATTGGTTTAACTTCTGCACATTCAATTATTCCGTTCAGAGATTTGTGTATGTCTATTAGAGATATGATAGTTCTGCTATAAGTCAAGGAAATAGTACTATTCTAAATACTATTTTGCTGTAATTTTGCCAAGTTGTGACTATTATCTAATGAGCAATGTCTTGTGATTACCACTCTGTCAAGAGGCTGGACTATCACTGACTTCCATAGACACTACTACTCCACAGATAAAAGTTTAATTATTATTTGGAATTGTTTAGGATCCCCAGATGAAAGATGCAGGAAGTGAAGAACGGCAACATGCTGCAGAATGCCATTAATTTACAGTAATTGACATATCCAATGCAATCACTGAATTTTATGAAACAGTCAATAAGGAGCAAATCATACGTATTTGCAGTCACAAGACTGTCTCCCTTGTCGCAGCAGCTGTGATTCATTTCCTCTACACAGGGAACAGCAAAAGGTTTCCTGGGATAGGGAAAGGGTCAAACGATGTCAGAGTCACTTCTCATTGACTTATGAGAGGACTATCAGAAGTATGCGAAACATTACCTATGAGACTTCTCTTTGATTGCTTCGTCTTTTCTTGCGCCTGTTTGAAGAGGGCAGTAACTAATTTAATGCAGTGGAATAATCCAGATCCTGTGTGAGCTACTCTAGGTGATTCTGCTCTGGCAGAGAGGTTGTACTAGATGGTCTTTAGAAGTTCCTTCCAACCCCTACCATTCTGTAGTTCTGTGAGAATGAATTATTAGAAGTCTGAGGAAGAGTAGTAGATCATGGTCAGCTTGTCTTTCTGTCTTTTGGCAATAGACTGTCTTTCCAAATGATATTGTGGGGTTGAACCTGACTCTAATCTGAAATGGGGCACAAAGGAAGAAGGGAGACACGTCTTCCTTTTGTAAATCTGCTGTCATAAAATAGAAGTAGAAAACATAATGTTTGTTTCAATGATTTTGCATAAATAATTGCTTAGCTATATATTTCCTTATCTTTGAAGAAACCAGAGACTTTCTCTAGGTCTTAATGAAACTGTTGATTCAATTTCTCTTTGGATGACCTTCCTGTATTTTATTCTTTGATCATAATAAAGAAAATTTATAAGCTCTTTTTAATTCTTAAATCCAAGATAGCAATAGAGACTAATAGTTTGGTAGGCTGAGATGACAAATTGATATTTACTATCTTTATATCAAGTATTTTCTATTGCAACCTAGGGTTTTATGAGCAGAACTGTGCATATGATAACATCTCCAACATGGTTTATTTCAGTCTAGCAAGCCACAATGATAAAAACACACCCCAGTGCTGGATTAGTCAATCTGTTGTAACTGAACAGTACATCACTATTAAGGTTCATAATGGGTTTTGTGAACTCAGTAGCTTCTCATCTAAATGAGATTTTATGGGATTTATATGTCTTTAATGCTAACTGTTGAAGATTTGTAGATGTTAAAATCAAATTTAAGTGCCAGGCATAAATGTATTCAGATGTTACTGTTATTATTGACTTTTCCCAAATGTCATCAAAATGGATGAGCGCAGTAATAAATACCTCATGTTTCATAATATGCAAATAGGCAGAAAACAGATTTTTCAACTTTTCCATTTGTCAAATAGGAGATGGATTAATAACTGAGGTTATCAGGAGTACAGAAACACAGTAATGTACAGTGATTCATGGAACAAGGTGGGAATAAATACTAACACAAAATAGGGAAAGAATGTACTCTGTCATCTCATCTAAAATACTCCATTCATGCCGTAGTTAATTGCTGTACTAAACACTGTTTAATTGAAGTATATTTGTCTGATTAAATTAGCATGTAATGATATCTGAGCAATTTAAGAATGTGCATCTAAGGACCTGCTTCTGGTGGGTGGAGTAGCAGGCTCTTCATTCTGTGTTATCTACCTTGTGTCAAACTACTGAAGCACTCGGTGTAATGGGCAAACCAGCCCTCTGAGCAACCCCCCAGCTAAGCTCTGTCTAAGAAGTGTACAGTACAACTCAAAAAGAAGGATGCAGCAGTGTAGGAGGCTTAGGGAAGTTTGAGGGGGGTTGTAATTTGTTCTTTGAATTGCAAAGTGACTGATTTTTATTATTTTGATCATAAAATCACAGTAACCGAAACGCTTGCAGATTTCTCCTGAGAGGGACTGTACAAAGCTGTGAGAGCAGCAGATATACCATGTGATGCTGCCTTTTGGCCCCCAAGTACCCAGTCTGGTCTGATGTGATCAGCTTGTGAATGGCTGTGCTGACTGAATGAAATCATAACACAGAGATGAAAAATGGATGCATCCTCCATTTAAAAAAAAAAAAAAAAAAAAAGGAAAAAAAAAAGAAAAAAGCAGAACAGCTTGAAATGAAATGCAGTGAATGAAACATTCTTTAGTATATATCAATGGTGAGCCATGCTGCTGCATAATGAGTATTAAATACCATATAAGGAAATGCTAAGCCCATACAGTGAGTATTCCTCAAGGAGACTTTCCCCACATCACTCAAGTCAATCAGCTTTTATGTATGACTTAAATACAGTCTGAGCAAGCCACAGAGTAGTTTCTTGGTCACAAATAAACTCCTGGCTTGTGCTGAAGTTAAGCGTTTAGAGTCTTCCGTCAGTGCTGGCTAGCTGAAACAGAATGTGAACTAGAACCAATCACGGTTACGGGTCATAGCCTTTCCTCTCCTTAATACTATTAAAATGATAACATGAGGGTGTTTTCAGTTAATGAGGTAATTACACTATCCTGGATTTGACCTTGGAATTTATTACTCATTTAAAAGAAATGAGAATCTGAGTTATGTCTTTGTTGCTGGACACATCTTGAAAATTTTGAGTGTATGAGCCAATCAAAGCAAAAAGATGATAGTGGTGAATTGAAGTCTATAAATTTGCATATTAATAGTGTTGCTAAGAAAAACCTGCACAGTGATCATGCAAATCTTCTAACTCGGGCTAATAATGGCTGTCTGTCAACTACAGTGCAGGGATTCACGTGCTGCATGTTCACTTAGAAGTGCTAATATAGCATATTTGCAAATAGCAAAAACAATTAACAGTGAAAAGAAATATAATACTAGTAAAACTTTTCTACATAACTAAATTCTCATTTGCTGAATAGGTCCTGCTAGATAATTAGAATCCCTATTCCTTTTTAATGACACAAACTTTAAATAAAATTTAAAAAAAACCCAGCTTTGCTTATGAAATTAAAAATTCTCCATTTATTCTCTTTTCTTTAAAAAAAAGTCATGCTTGGTATACAAAGGCAAACTTCTTTTGCTGATGTAAAGTTTGGGATTTATTGGGATATAATTCTAATTATATTTTTTAATAGATTAAAACCTTAATTCCTCTTTGTCATTAACTATAAGGACTTGGGAGTGCAATTTCCTCTTAGATGGCGTATGTAGGAACAGTTGCCATGGCTATCTGGTTTGCTCTTTCTGTAGAGAATATTGAAGTTCATATTTTCTGAAACTCCAGGGAAAACAAGGAGCAGGTGGAGATAGCAGGCAAATTTGTCTTCTTGAAAAGAAAAAATAATCACACCCTTTTTATCAGTTCTAATTGTAGTGTGATGTAAAAGATTCTGATACATTTTTTCTGTAGGTTTATAGAAATTATTATTTTTGTTCTTAAAACACCTCTCTGTTTAATGAAATAGATATATTGGTTTGCAGTACTTTTCAATAGAGTGGTTTACCTGTTATTAATCGCATCGTGAGTTTTTTCCATTTGCTTGCTTAATTTAATTACTAGTTTGAAGAACAGTATTATAATCTGGTTAAATATGTGATAATAGAGATTGTGAATTGGGAAATTTAGCATTTGGTATCTTTTATAAAACACATTTGGGTTTTTGCTTGTGTGTGTTTTTACTGTAATTACATTTTAAGTCTGTATCTCCTTTTTTTTTCTTTTTGGCAGAAGATTGTATTTGTATGTTTGCAGAAAGGAAAAAGTATTATTTATAAAGTCTAGCACGCCTGTAAGCATGACTTGCCCTGTTGTTAATTCAAGTTACAAGTTTCTTGCTCTTGCCCTAGGCCTCCTAGCAGAATATTTCTTTCTTAGATGTATCTGCCTATCCTCTGCAGTCTGTGACATGTGTTGTCCACTAATTGTTCTCCTCTCTACAGTAAACCTGGGTTTGTTTCAGTTTCCCTGAAGGTGTTGATGATGTTGAACAGGCTCCCGTCCACTTCATCATTTTGTCTTGTCCTACCCACTACTAAGCACCAAAAACTTAGTGCTGAGAGACTGTCGTGGAAAGAGTCCCCCAAACAGAATAGAAAAGAGAGCCAAGGCCAAAAATACTGTGAGGGATGTTGTCTGTTGTTATTTTATATAAGCAGGTCTGTGGCATTCTTTCCTACCAGTGATGTTTGACCTTTTCGTTTTCAGGTATTATCTTCCCATTTGAAATACCTGCAGGTCAAGATCAGTATCAGGCTCAGATTATCTACCATTTTTCTCCTCTTGGTTTTCACCTTTGAGTGTCCCAGACTCAGTGTCCTTGTCCCATCAGATGTAGTTTTCTTTGCATTCCAGTGCTTCTCTAAACACTGTTGACCGTTGAGATTTTTGTCTATTCGTGTATTATAGCAAAACTTAGGTCAAAAAATAGGTCCTCACTTTTGGTCTGATGAGGACAGTAGATGGAAGTCTGGAAAGCAGAAGGAAATGCTGATATATCTCTCTCATGCTATGTATGTACATGGTGCCTCATTTTTTTCCAGATGGTCGTGTTTGGCTGGTAGTTGATTAGTTTGAGGCTGTGGACTCTTCTTAAACCTATCTTTCCTTACCTCTTCCCCTCTTTCTTCCATCATGACAGTCGATCTTTGCATGACAGCTCCAGCCTTTCATCTCACGTACCAAGTGCCGATGAACACTAATTCATAAGAAGGAAAAAACAGGCGAGAGATTTGTGAAATGAAAATTCATTCCTGTAAATTTATAGCTTGGAAGTTTTGAGGTACATTAAGAAGAGATGGTTTTGCACAGTCATCTTAAGGGACATACTTTTTCATTAAATAGATTCTATTTTTAAGATCAGATTTTGCACAAGGGTCTATTTAAATAAAGCTGATGTTAACTGTGTGCAGTAATCAGAAAATAGAGTTCATTTTATAAATGTTTTCTCTTTCTCTAAGCATTCTCATCACCAAAATTGAGCTTCATTACAGAGAAGTTATGATATAAAACTTAAATTAGAGAAAATAAATTTCATGTGTCAATGCACACGTGTATATAAATTTTTCACTTCTTGGAAAATACCTGCTTCCCCTGTAGGAAACATTTCCAAGCATCAACAACAAACATTTCAAATTTGGTTTTATCTTTTGAATATTTTTACTTTTAGATGAAAATCTTAACATCCTGATTTGGAAATGTAAAGAAAACAAAATTTTTTTGTGAGTTTTGTTTCTTCATTTGTTTAGTGTTGTTGGATTTTTTTTTTAATTTTAATGATGGTGGGGTTTTTTACTATTTATTTAAAAGATGTGAAATAATTACATTCTGCTACTTTCTTTCAAATCAAGTAAATATTAATTTCATGTCTGTACGAAGTGACTCTTAGAGCAGCACCAAATGCGCTGTCCTGAAAGTTTAGCCCAGTTTTGCGACAGGATGTCCTCTTACAAAATAATAACAAAATATAGGACCAATTATTTACAAGATTTTAATATCATATCTCTAATGATAAAATATTTCAAGACATTTGCTTATACAATTATATTTCTATTACTGAATCATTTTATGTCATTGGCATTTTCTCCCAAAATCGTGTTTGGTTAACGTTTTATTTATTTCAGGTATGTTGAGAGAAAGTACTTAAACACAAATAAGAAGCCATCAATCTTAAAAATTAACTATATTGAATCTTCCCAAAAAATAATAACATTAAAATTAAGGAGCAAATAATAACTTGATTTTCAATACATGTGAAAGATATGGAAGAAAAAAAATCACATCAAAGTAAATGGAAGTTAGGGTATTTTGTGGATATGTGATTTCCAGTATTCTGATTTTAGTTCATCAGCTTCTAGCAGTCATTAGCTTGTCTAAAGCAGGTACAGTCAAGTTGCTGGGTTGGGTTTTTTTTGAGTTGTTTTAATCTTTTAACTTCTGCTGGATTTATTTAAGTATTTCTTTTAACGTGACTATTACTGCCCATGGCTATGTAGATAATACTCTTGTATGCACAGTGTTTTCTACCATTGTATTGGTAGCTGCTGAGAACATGACATTTTCTTTTCAATAATGCTAATCTTAATTCTTGGGGCATTTCTGTTCTTTATTTTAACTGCTCTGTAGGGCAAATGTGCGCTGTTTGTCATGATAACGAGGTGTTATCTTTGGGTATTCCTGGCCATCTCTGTAATACAATAAAAATAGCCCATAGACAATTGAAGACATCTGTTATCCTCTAATGATTGGCATCTTGACTTACAGTCTGTCATTCTGGAATGACACGTTTTTCATTCTGAAATGCCACGTTTTCCGCTGAACTTTATAACTAACATCCTCAATTATATAAAATTTATTTTTGATACAGGGCATATTTCAAAACCCAACAAACTACGTGGTTTTAGATTTTTTTTTACATATTTACAATCCATTCAGATTTCTCTGTACATTTTATAAAGCTACGTAAGGTGGGACTTCATATGGCTTTCTGTTTCAGCAATATGCTTGTTAAGATTTCTTTTTAAGTAAGCAATACAGGTCGAGATCTGGAAAAAAAGAAGCTAATCTAAAGAACAGAAAATCAAAACACAATATTTTTAGAAGTTTTTAGAATTTAAAAAGAATAGTCTTAGAATATTTTCTCTATATTCTTTATATGGTGTTTCTCAATGTTTTAGTACTTGCTACCTATTCTCCCTCTGTTCTCCTTGAAAGTCCACACCAAACCAAGTACTGGCAAGTGAAAAGGATTCAAATAAGAAGAGGAAAGAGTGTGTCAGAATGATTTTCCAGTTACTTGTTTGGTTGTTTGTTTTTTTTTTAAATGTATGCAATTTTATCAGTCTTTAACAACAATTTCTAACAGTATGTACATGCAGTGAGCTTGTGTGTTCCACTCATCTTTATCTGGCAATAGTATCATAATGTAATAGGATCAAGCCTCTACTGTGAATAAGATAAACACTTCTGAAACAATAATGGCATTTTTATTTATTTATCTCCACCAAAATATGGGGGTATAGACTATAGTATTTGTCAGACATAGGTTTCCAAATAAATAATTTAGTGAAGAAGAACAGATTAGAAACAATTGAAATTTTGTTCATAGATATTCCCTGTATTTTACCATCTACTCCTGTTTTTCAGAAGAACTATCTTTTTTAGTGCTCTTTTGTTTTTACCGACCAAATTATGTGTGTGTGTGTACATATATATATAACTGATTTATCAAAAAGGTTGTTTTTATCCTGGCTACTATATTATTCAAATATTACTTTTTCATTAATGTGGTGCCAATAATTACTAGGCTTTAAAAGTAGCTGGGTGTTCTGCTTTTAGATAAAGCATCCAGTTTTGCACATTGCATAGGTATTGCTGGAAAAAATCAGGTCAACTATGTGGGCATTTAAATATAAATTTAGGTACATATTTTTAGACAATCGTTTGGAAAAATGTTGTTTCGCATGATGAATAATTCCATTAGTAGCTGAAAAACTTTTTTGGAGGAAAACTCAAAATGTGGATAGATCGCGTAAGAGGGTGGAATAGAAAATGACCAAAAATACACTACTAAAATTACTTTTTGCTTGCAGAGGAGAAACTAACCATTGACCTAGGAGGGAAGCTATTGTAAAGTTACAGGTTGAAACCACAGCAATTTATTTTAGTGAACAGTTAAGTAAAAGGAGAGGCTTTGTAATACATCTTCTAATGCAAAAATTTAACAGTAAAATCATAAAGAAACTGAATGACTAGTCAGGAAAGGCACTTATCAGTGAGGTTAGACATAGGTACTAACGGATTGTGGACTAAAATTATCCATAAACCATTTATGCAAATTTCATGCTTCTTACAGAATTTATATTAAATATTTATTTTTTTTTAAGTTGAGGGATGAGAGACCTCATAAGATTGAGGAGGAGTTTTGCCCAAAACAGTAGCAGAAAGTTAGTGTTACAATATGAATAATCTAGAGAAGTGTGTGTGTGTTAGGAGTGGATTTAGGATTATAACAATGAGTGTGAGAGATGTTTGGGACTAGGCAAAACAAAAATGTGTAATCAGTGATGTTAAGGAAAACAGCCTGTGAGGGCTGTTTTTAGTGGACTTTATCAAGGTCTTAATTATCATCGGGGTTCTCTGAAGAGTTATCCTGAAAAAGGAGAAAATAACTTCATGTTAAAGATAAGGCTAGTAGACACAATCTTTCTCTCTGTGTTAGAGCTAGTATGTGTATATATTAGTCACTTATAACAGAAACACATAGTCAAATATAGCAGGAATGTTTTGCAAATATGTTGTTTCTTGTTAAACCTGACAATTCAATACATAATGACTTTCCCAGGGGCTAAAGTACAAATACAAATTGGATGCACTCTGTATACTCATCAAGAAATTTTGGCAAGAGGCCACCTGGGAGTTGTCCACAGTTACTGGAGTTCCTGCATTTCAGATTCCACATTAATGCTTTCTGGGTATAACTCCTCTTTGGAAAGCTGCACTTTGTGAGAAAACACATAATTTTGACAGAAATGCATTTTGGTTTCGTTCTCAAAGAATAATTTACAGACTTTCCCTGTCCCTTGTGTGGCATCTCATAATATCATGATAATTTTCTTTGAATGCTTTTCCTGGAGATGTAGTAAAAAAGAAGTCTAATTAACAGAAAAGGAGTCCAATTAAGAGAAAAGTGTCAAGGAGAAAGTGTTGATGTATACTTTAAATTCTTGGGTTTATCTATGATAATTTGACTGGTTTAGAGATTAAATCTTTTTTTATTCCATAACATGAGTGCAATCCAATAACATAATATAGCTGTGAAATGATTTGCTAGGAAGACTTCATATGCAATAACTACTGCTTTTAATTAATTTTATGTATTTTTTTTAACTTACTTGCTTGAGCTTATAATACTGTGCTTTATTTTACACTGTGCTTAAGCAGAACCTGATATCTAACTGCCACAGGCTGCGAAGAGATTTAACTTGCAGCTCATTTATTAATTTACTGTTTGGAATGTGCTATAAACCCAAACATAGGCCTATAAAACCATAAACAATTGAGCGCGACATTCCGAGAAGATTCTCTATATTGTTAATAGCTGTTCAGACTTGTAGACCAATTCTAAGGGAAAGAATATAGAGTCTGTTATTGGTTTAGTTAAGCAAATGGATCAAAAGAGAAATAGGCTGTTGTCAGGGTTTAGGGTCAGGTCAGCCCGCAAGACCTGTAAGACACACTCTCTGTTAACCCCACTCCCACCCCAAAGGAGAAGAGAAAGGGAATAAGGGACAGAGACTGAGCGATTAGAAAAGGAAGCTAGATCAGCTTCAAAGAAAAAAGAATAATAATAATAATGTTTTAAAAATTGAATATATACAAAACCAGTACTGAACCCAACTCCACCCCAGTGGCGATTGTATCACCACTGATGCTGTGGAGCAGGTGCTGGGAGAGTCCCAGACTGGGGCCAGCAGCAGACAGAAACTGTGTTCAGTAGCTGGACTGGTACTGCATTCAGGAACATACAGATCGGGATCAAAGGCAGAATGAACAGTCCTCCTCAGATATAAGGAAACCAGAAGAGTACCCAAGACAAGCTGAGCAAAGCTGGCAAAGCAGGCAAAGAGGTCCGGGACCCTCCTGATCCCTCAGCTTTGTAACACATATCTGGGCTGGAATACCTTATTGGACCTGTCCTGTCCGCTTCTCCCTTCAGGTGTGGCTTTTTACTTTCTTCTCTCCCCAGTGTGGTACGAAAGATCCAGCAGTGGCCTTGGTCTGCACACCAATCCTTGGTAGTAACTCTAAACGTGGGGTGTTATCACTGCTAGAAGCAGATATTGCCTGTGAAAACAGACTGCTAACTTCAGAAAGTACAGTTAGTTAGAAGAACTGAGATGAAAAGTGAAATCACTGAACAGAATTAGTTCTGTTCTCACTTGAACCAGGACACCACAGGGAATCAGATTTTAAATGGGTAAACACTTTTTTTCAACCTGCTATAATAGGAAAACAAGAAGAATGTCACAAATCAAACTGCCTTCATTTTTGGTAAGCTAGATATGCTACATCTGAAAGGTATGAGATGCTGCTTCTTCCAAAATGGCTATGTAGCAGCACCAGTCAGTGTCCAAAGCAAAGAAAGGTGCTCTGCTCTGCTAAATAGTTCAGGAGAAGCCTCAGGAAAAAAAAAATCCTGCTGTGCAAAAAAACATTTCAAGTGAAGAACACTTTTGTAACCCAAAGTGCCATATATCTGATGGGCGGTGCGATCAAGTGAAATCTGACTGTCTTTATGGACAAAGTCAGTCTGCTAAAAAAATTAACAGTGTCATCCATTACATCTCTAGTCTTCCTTAAAGAATGGTATGGTATTACTGTAGGACAAAACAATTAATTTAGAAAATGTAATTATGAATACTACTGAGATCTGAGGTTACTGATACCTTTGTTCCCAAATATTCTAATAGCTTTTTTTGTATACTCTATCCCACATTTTTAATTCAGACTAATCTGAACTTTCACAGACTTCACAACATAGTAATTTTATTGAATTTGAAAATTTCTGGTTATTAAAAAAAAAATAAATTCCTTCTTTTCCTCATAGTTTTAGACAAAACTGGGAGACAAGTTGAAAAATAACTTAAAAACATTCTTGACTAATCTCAGTTAGAATTGTAGCAAACCAGGTAATTTTTACAATAGAAATAACTTTAAATAACTTTTGCTAAGATATAGAAAGAAATTAACAATACCATTTTAGTCAATATTTCAATGCAAATGCTTCATTTCCACTATTACTAGAAAATAGTTTTGTGCTTTTAAAAAAAAATACAGAATTTAAAGAGGTTTTATTGTTTTGCTTTATTAACTATTGAAATGAAATGTCAGATTATAGAAAAAAGCCACACTGCTTTTATTTGTTGCTTTCTTCAAATGCATGTCTCTTCTTATTGAATGACATTTCTTAGGGACATATATCCTAAGACTCACTTCAGCATCTTGAAATAAATTAATGTAAACCTTTAAAAATGGCTTTTGTTTCTTGTCCAAGTATTTAATATTTTCCTCAAAATTTTACATTTTATTCTTACATCCTTAATAGAAATACTCCTCTTTTTTTCTTTTTCTTCTCTGGGTTTTGATTATATGCTCTGCAAATAAATTTCTGCTGACATTATCTAGGTTATAAAACTGTGATTTTTCTCAAAACATATTGCACTCTCCCTTATGTCTAACATGCTCCATATGTTGATGTTCTCAAATAAGGCTGACTAGGGAAAAATCCTACTTCCTCTTCTGGAAGAAGTCTATTTTTGGAGAAAAAGTAATTCCTCCAATAATTCCTCCTCTTTGTCAATGACAAATTAGTAGAAGACTGACCTAGGATATGTGAAACCAAAGTTCATTTGTTTGGTCTGCAGATTCAGTTTCTTCTTGAAGCTGTTTGCTTTAAG
Organism: Actenoides lindsayi; assembly: GCA_025331215.1. NCBI lineage: Eukaryota > Metazoa > Chordata > Aves > Coraciiformes > Alcedinidae > Actenoides > Actenoides lindsayi. The sequence goes on along the minus strand of WTSP01027939.1, from coordinate 3,689 downwards.
TATTTATTGGGACAGGGCACCTGATCTTGCAGGTTGATTTGGCAGCTGAAGCAGTCTAAGAGTTGACTGCATCTGAAGAGACAACAAGCCTTGCTCTTGCCCATAGGCTTGCTCCTTTGTTGGTACCAGTGGTTGCCTGGGCCTGTTTGTGCATCTTTCAGGTTGCTAACTAGAAGCAAACTGATTTTCCTTGGTTTGACTGTCTGCTGATTCAGCAACAAACTGTCTTGTCAAGAGGGTGGGTGAGTGAAGGATAACCGAAGGATGTCTTCTCAGGAAGAGAAATATATGTGGGGTGACTTAGATTTACTCAGTTATTTTAGCAAACCATGCTTGCCAGTGGATACTGATGCTTAGTGTTTATTTTCTCTGGCAGGTGAGATAGGCACATTCCGTTTCCATCTGTGCCTGTTTAAATCCAAATGCCTTAACCTGACTTACCCTGCATCACAAGGCTGTTGGCTGCTCTGGGGTAAGTCTATTCCCTCTCATTTTCATTTAGAAAATACATAGTCCTCTTTTCTCCCATCACAATGTTTCCAGAACAAATCTGGAACCTGCATTTTCTGAGGGGTGGGGGAGGAGCCAGTTGGAAAATTCTCAGATTTCCCAGGGGGTAGATCGCCATTCATTTTTTGACCAAATGACTATGAAAAAAAGAACTTTGTAGCTACCTATGAAGTTATTTTTCTAGCCTGTGCCTATTGCATGTTTACATAACATACCTTGATAAAGGGGAAAAGGTGGATACATCTGCTCAGAACATTGTGCAGTGCTTGAAGAACAAGTTCCTGTCGTGATCTTTTTTTATTTTGCGTTTATGGGATTCACTATAAATGCCACATGAAACATAAGAAACACTTCTCTATTCAATGGCTTTTCACTTGCCTTTTAGGAAATTCTGGTTTATAAATCTGCACATTCTCTAATGAGTTGTATTCTAAGTGGAAAGGTCTATAGATGGGAACACTGTGACTATACAGATATGAAACACTGTGACTATTCTTGCAAAAGTCACTATACCCATGATAAACACCACAATTCTGCTTTTTAACAAGAGCATTTGAGATATATCACAAATCCTTGAGTGAGTGTTGTATACACAGTGATGATTTTATGTTTGGGCATTTTTTTTAATATGTCTGTTGATTAAACTGTGCTCTGTTATTTTACCTGGAGACTTTGTGTGTCTCGTATAACAATAGTCTCAGGTTATGATATAGCACATTGGGCTTGGAAAAGGAAGAGCTTGGACAATAATTTTAGTCTTGATTGTCAGAAGTAATGTAATTAACACCGGATAAATGTATTTTTTTGGTGGTTGTTTTAGTAAGTCAGAAATTGCATCTGGCAAACAGAAGAACTACGCTTCAGATCTCATACACATATTGCCTACGTTACACATTTATCACACAGAACATTTAAAGTTTTGCTGTACTAGTAACAGAGATTTGTAACGCTTTTTATTCTTTCCCTTAAAAAAATAATCTTGAGACTTATAGTTGGTTTGGATTTTACTGCAGTATGAAGTAAAAAAGATCTTATTTCCTCTGGAGACTATGAACAGTTACATATCATTGGGAGGGAATTGTTTTCACAAACTACGCTCTTAGTTATGATATATAATACACAATTTTACCTAAATCCAGGGGTTGCTAATACTTCTTCTATGGCAACAACTAAGAATCCCCTGTCAGTAGTTTATAACCACATCCGTGAATCACTGGACCACAGCTGTAGCTTGCAATATCACTTTTCAGTGATTAACAGGTCTTATAGCAAGTTTTTTTCATTGCATCTTACAGAATCTGTGGGTTGCTGTAGGAATTATTGCACGTTGAGATAGTACATATATTTGTGCATTACAGAAAGTGTGAAGAATATCAGATACTAGACATTTACTATATTTCAGCATTCTGAAAGTGAACCTTACTTCTTCATCAGTTTACCATGTCAAGGGATCCTATTACATTAAGTTTGATAAATAAACAGCATTAAAGATTGCACTGTCTGTGTAACAGGCCTGTTTGACAGTGAAAGATTTAAAAATGCCTCCCTCACTCAGAAAAAAATGAATACAGGCTCATTTTATGTGCCAAATGACAAACTATAATGATTAATAGACCTATTTAAATGAATAATTGCCCTACGTACCATACCAGCTTATGTTGTACAATAGCTGTATATGCAGCAGCTGGCAAATCTCCTCTACAGAGATGTAAAAGATGAGAATTGGTAAACATAACAAATAACAGCTGAGCCAGGCCAAGCTAAGTCTGGGCTTACACTGCATTGCCCGTGACCTCAGTGGAGTTCAGAGAACTTACTTGCCATCTCAAGGTTTCATGTCTTTCACCCTCCCTCCAACTTTATTTCCAAGTCTTTCATGAATTATTCTACTGGAGAATATCATGTTTTAAATATCTAAATTAATACCAGTGAAACAAATGTATTCTTTGTTCTATATGAGATCTTAAGCTATCTGATTCTATTTTTGCTTAATAAAGAAATAATGTGGCTAGAATGGTTGTAACATAATCAGACTTTGTGATGCAAACTTTCATTTCCATTTCACTTTTTCTTTCTTCAGCACTGCAATAGGAACTGTTCACTTAATGTGTAGGCAGCTGTCACAGGGCATGTCTGATCTTCAGTTAGCAGTGATATAGCAAATACATCTGTGTTTAACCAGGTTTGATCAGATATAATTCTATCATATCCACATGCAGGCAAATGTTTGAGTCTGTCTCTTCACTTTTGTCTTGTAGGTCTGCATCCTCAGTTACAACACGTGTTCCGCTTAATACGTTTTATAGTTTGGCTATGGTTCTTCTAAAAGTTTCTTTAGCATTTTTGTTGGCTCTGTTAATTTTGTTGTTTTCCTTTCACAGATTTAATCTGATAGAAAGCTGGTGAATCTTTGGTTACTGCTGATTTGCTCACTTGGCAATGGCAGAAGCATTTTAATTATTGATAATATTTGTGGACGAAAGAGCCAGAAATATATTGCCTTTTTATTTAAATCATTTTGGAATGAAGGAGTTGTTATTGGTGTTGATTTCCATCATAGTAAGAATTATACAAACACACTACAGTATTGGTCTCAGAATAATAAATGAAAAAAGAGTAATTTGACCACATTCTTGAAGTAGACTCCTATGGAGGACACAGAGAATGAACATAGAGTGCACTGTCAGCAAGTTTGCTGACAAGACAAAACTGAGAGGAGTGGCTGACACACCAGAAGGCTGTGCTGCCATTCAATGTGACCTAGACAGGCTGGAGAGTTGGGCAGGGAAAAATCAAATGAAATACAACAAGGGCAAGTGTAGGGTCTTGCATCTGCGAAAGAACACCCCCAGGTACCAGTATAGATTGGGGATGATTGACTGTTTAGAGAGTAGCATGGGGGGAAAGGACCTGGGAGTCCTGCTGGACAGCAGGATGACCATGAGCCAGCAATGTGCCCTCGTGGCCAAGAAGGCCAATGGCATCTTGGGGTGTATTAGAAGGGGTGTGGTTAGTAGGTTGAGAGAGGTGGTTCTCCCCCTCTACTCTGCTCTGGTGAGACATCATCTGGAATATTGTGTTCAAATCTGGGCCCCTCGGTTCAAGAAGGACAGGGAACTGCTCGGAAGAGTCCAGCACAGAGCCACAAAGATGATTAAGGGAGTGGAGCATCTCCCTTA
>WTSP01027938.1:13643-25877 GCA_025331215.1 Actenoides lindsayi | reverse complement strand
ATTTTTTATCTTTTTTTCCATGTGCGTGTATCTGTATGTACACATAGAGCTCTATAGACATAGGTGTATGCATACGTATGTGTGTAAGCATGTGGAACATCTGTGATCCCTTCTGCCGCAGTCTCTGCAGGCACCAGAGATATTAATGCCCCCCGTCCCCCTCTCCTTTTTTCCCCACTTCCCTCCCAGGAGTGGAAGCTCAGGAATTCGTGTGGGTGTCTGTTTACTCACGGTGAATTCACTGAGGGGAGGCTGAGGCAAATGCCTCTGAGTTTTCCTTGCTCGTGACTCTGCTCGAGAGCTCCAGAGCATCTGCCACGGCCCCGGGAAACAGATTCTCTGTTTTCTGACCCCGTTGATCGACATTTCTCCCTTTCTAGTGGTGTGTAACTGTCCGGGGAGGCTGTAGTAGCAGAGGGACAGCCCGTCTCATAGGTACGGAGGGAAAATCATGGGGAGATCTTCCAATACGCGGCTGAGGTGCTTGAGTTTGATGCTTTATTTCACTGACTGTAGAGACTGGAACACAACGGTGTGCTTTGACAGCGAGTGACCGCCCCGGTATGGACTCACGTCTGTGATGAGCGCAGAGGATAGTCTGGAGTATTTTCTGTTCCAGAAAATTACCTAGAGCAGAGATCAACTGCGGTCCCTCTGTACTTAGGTTCACTGGGGGCTTTGCCTTGGGCTGGGATTCAGGTGCCTGCACGTAGGTGTTTATTCTGAGGTGACCCGCAGCCCTTCTTGGGCTCTGCTGGCTGTCACTGTGGTCATCCCCATTGGCTGTAGTGGGGCTCTAGTTACCTGCATACGGCTGCTAAATTTAGGGACGTGCTATATTTTGCCCACAAAGTCTATTTAGAAAGCATTACACGCTTAAGCTGCACAAGCTCTTATAAATGCAAGCGTGACTACTGTTATTATAACTAATCCTGACTAATTTGGAAAGCAAGTGCAGCACAATTTCTTAGCAAAGTAACATTTAACGTCGACAAAAACATTTGGAACAACATTAAGAATGCTTGCAAATAAAACCTACGAGGTAGTAAATTCCTTAATGTTCCTTATACGGGCTTTAATGCTCTGCTTTTGTATAATTTAGCATAATGTCCACACTTAAATGTCTTAGCACACGCATCTCAAGGCAGACTTGACATGGGTATTTGTTGTGTGTCATTTCGATTCTTCATAACTTGATAAGAATGGCAGCTAAGCACTGGAGAATCCTACTGGAAAACCAAAAAAAAAGGAATTTGTTTACAAGACATAAATCCGCTGCTGATACCGCTGAGGTTTCTCAAACCCAAAGGACAAATTAGCCCTCAGGGCTGCATGTGAAGGTAATCAGATAAATGAGGGGTTTGCAGATGAGTGGAAAAATGACATTAAAAGCAGGTGTCTGCAGTAGTTCCCTGGAGAGGGGCGATGCTGGCTCTGCTCTGCCGGGGAGAGCTGCAGGGACTCCGCGTTCCTTTGTCGGGATGAGGGAGCAGCAGCCACGCGGGTTGTTGGTGAGCAAGCAACGCGTGCGGGGGTTGACCTGCTCGTCGCCTGAGATCCAGTTACCCTCATGCACGTCCGGGGGTACTGACTCTATCCCAGATTATCTTACTGGTTGCTGTCTACTGTCAGAAGCTGATGGTGTCCCTCTTAATGAGGCAGTTATTTTGTTTGCATGCCAGACACACCGCTGTGTTTCACCACTGTCAATCCTCACACAGGCGGTTGATGCACCTTGGAAAGTTAAATGAGGTTTGGAAAGTTTTTGCAGCTGTATGTCCTCCCTGCACAAGTCTGGTCCCCGGGCTGGAGCAAAGCTGGTGGGGTTGGACCAGCTTAGGGTCAGCTGGCTTCCTCAGAAGTTTTGCAGCTCAGTTCTGAGCAGGGACGTACAAGCCAGTGCCTCTCGGGTGAGGCTTTTGCCTTGCACCCGGGTGGTGTGCTGGGCTGGGCTCTCGCATCAAAGCCATCAAAGCCTGGCTCCTCCCACAGCACTGCCTCGCCCAAGCACTGCCTGGCCCCTGCCCACCGGCCCCTGCCCACGCAGCGCGGGGTGGCTGGGAGCCCTGCGTGACCTTCCCCGAGGTCGAGGGCTGGCAGAGCAGCAGCAGGCAAGCGGTGGGCAGGAACCCGAGAGCGAGTGGCGGCAGAGTGGCACTGCCCGGCTCATCCAGAGCTCTCCCAGGGCTCGGAGACAGCGGCTGGGAGTGGAGCTCCTTTGCAGACCCTCTACGTGATGCTGGGCATGAAGAGGAGCCGCCACGTGATGGTGGAGGGAGGGATGTGCAGAGGATCCCTGGCACCGGCAGCATCTCCAAAGGACCAACATCTGCAAATCAGTGGGCGAGACTATTTTTACCTTGGAACGATTAAAAAAACCCAGTGTGTGTGTGAAAACGTCTGCCCAGTAGTACAAGTATGTGATGGACTAAAAGTGTGCTAATATTTTGCCAGTATTGAAAAGTAAGTGGGATGAGCTTGGTAACTGCAGTCCAAAGATAACTTGGTGTCAGTTCCAGATGAAATAATGCAATGTTGATGGAGGATTAAGTTCATAGCAACTCAAAATCTCAGAATACAATTCATGCATTGAAAAAAAGATCCAGTCAAACAAATCCGATTTCATTCTTTAAGGAAATTGTAATTCTGCCTGGTAAAGATAACTATACAAAAGTAGCAGCCACTTGGGGGTACTTGGTTTTGTTCTGCGTGCTATTCAAGTTCAGGATTAGCGCTATGAAACATCAGTAGGACGAGCAGCACGGGATGGATAATCAGTGATGACAAGCTGTCGTCACTGCGATCATCGCTGCGTGGATGTGTTTCCAGTGGGGCTCCGTAGGGACCCATGTCAAGCTCGATGGGGTTACCCCAGGGAGCCGGGTACAAATGTAAAATCCCTGCCGATAAATCCGGATTACGCAAAGTTTGGCAGAGAGTATAATGATGACAGCTGCACTGCCCAGGTCGTTTGGTAAGTGGGGTCCCATCAACATATGATCTAAGTCACCAAATGCCAGACACGTGGGGATGAGGATTGCTGGCAAAGGACGGGCTCTCACTGCGGAAAACAAAGTTTCTGAAGAAAATTTCTGAGCCTTTTGGTCAAGAAACTTAACAGCATTTCGTAGAGTGCTGCTGAGGAAGGAACAGTGTGACCCTGACGAGTGGTGAGTGGGCTTTAGGAGTGGCTGGGGTGGAAGTGGCTGGTGTTGGAGCAACGTGTAGGTGACAGTTCGGGTCCTTGAAAGGCCATTGGAAGGAGGTGCAGCACAGGAAGGAGCAGCAGAAGTGACCTGAGACCAGAAGAGAAGAGCCCTTTGTGAGAGCCTGAGAGCTCAGCCAGGCTGTGGGAAGGTCAGCTCTAGAACTGACCCGGGGAAACCGTTCTGTTGTTAGAGAGCTCCCTAATTAATTAATTGGGAAGAAGTAGAACAAAGCCCACACCATCTGGAAGCTGAAGCCAGACAGATTTGTATGAAAAACTGCTCGGAGTTTCTTTAGTGAGGAAAGTAATTAACCATTAGAGCAAATTGTGAAGGAGAACAGCATATCCTGGATCTGTTGTTGTTGTTCTCAGGGCTGGGCTGAATGTCTGCAGGCAAGCTGACGTTTGCTGGAGCTGCTCGAGAGTGGCCTGGTGCTGAGTGGGTTCTGTTCATCTCATATCTGACATTCTTCCCTCTTGCAGTTCCGGTACAAGAGGCGTGTGTACACCCAGGCTCTGCTGGATGACAAGCAGTTTGCCAAGCTCCATACAAAGGTAAGGCTGGAGTCCAGCTGGCAAGCTCAAAGCCCTGGCAGCATGTTCGGCGCTGATGGTGGCCTGTCAGAGAGGAGACCAGGTTTGGGATGTTTCAGTTTCCCCTGCTCGCCGGGCTGCAAAGCACTCATGAGTAACGGAAGGTTCTTGCCGAAACCTGGGGCGGTTTAGGTGGGGGGGCGTGAGCTGAAGGAGCCCCTCGAGCCGTGGCGGGGTGCCCACGCCGGGCTAGCCTTGGACTGTGTCTGTGTGCCAGCAGACAGGTGTGGGGCTGGACGAGGCTGCGTGGGAGAGCGTGGGCTCAGCTTCCCGTGGGGTGGTGAGGCAGAGGAACACACGATGGGCCGGCTGAAGAGAAGCTTTATTCTCTGGCTTGGAGGAGTCACTAAATGCCTGGGAAGCACAATGGTGCACATTGAGGAGCATGCCTTCGCCTCCCAAGCGAGAGGCTGCTGCGTGCCTCCGCCTCGCATGCCAGCTCTTTGCTTTGGCTCTGGCAGTAACCTGTGCGTTTGGGTCAGGACTTGGCTGGTAGGACCCTCATGTGAAGTGACTTTCCATAGACTCTTGGTCTACTGCAGTGATCAAGGCATGCATCAAGATGAATGGTGCGGGTGCTGAGTGGACCATGTGGGTGTTTGGAGAACAGGGGCCGTGGCAGGAATGGTGCTTTTGCATGCACAGATGTTTCCTGGGAGGAGAGGTGCCCCACCAAAACCGCCAGGCTCCTGCTGTGGGTCTGCAGGGCAGTGCTTTGGTTCTGGTCACATCTGCTCTGCAAAAGACAGATGAGGATTGTAAATTTTCAGTGAACAGGTACAGCAGCAGGAGCTGAGCTGGGTGGAGCCACAGATGTAAAGCATAGGGAAGAAAACTTTCTCCCAAAGGGCTTGACCTACCCCAAGGGTGAAAATCTTCTTTGTGGGAAGATAGATGCAGGTCCTCTCTTTGGTTTGGAGAAGCAGCTTCTGTGTCATCTGTTTGCAGAAGCAGGTCCTCTGTCTGCTGCAGAAACAAGAAACAAAATGCTCTAAGGGTTCAGGTTTGACTCATGAAGATTAAAGTCATGAGACTTCTGTCTGGTGGCATAAGAATGTCCAGGCAGCAGACCTAGAAACCTCTCAGCATCTTCCTGGCACCGGGAAGCGTGAATCATGGTCCTGAGCCTTGCCAGGCTGCCGAAGGGAGGGCTGGAGGCACTGACCACAGGGCCACCTGGGTGGCAGCATCTGAGGACTTCCCCTAGATGTGTGTAGTTGCCCTAAAGGCCCTTTACTGAATATTCACTTAATCTCCATGCTCTAATTTCTACTTAAGGAACAAATTTCCTCCGTGTTGTTTCTTTATTTTTAAACCATCCCTGCTCCCTTTCGCCTCTGTCGGGAAGATGCTGACGCACGTTGCCTTGGGCCGGTGCTTTCCCAGAGCCTGTGGGCAGCGTGGGCAGCGAGGGAAGCCACGGGGCTGGTGATGCCACAGGACCACGCCGGGGGTTCGCTCCCCGCGCCGGGCATCCCCGCGCTGGCTCTGGGGATCGCCGGCTCCTCCAGCTCTGCGGGCTGGTGCGGGGGGCTCTGCCGCGGGGGCTCTGCCGCTGTCGGCACCTTTGGGGGTCGACGTTTTCTTGTGGGAAGGCAGGTGCACGGAGCTGGTGCCCCTGCGGTGCGGTGCGGCCCGTACACGTCGCTCGAGGTGTGAGGCTTCCCTATTTTTCGGTGGCTCAGGCAGGGGAATGCTGTTTTTTCTGAGATGTGGTAACTTAAAGGGCGGTGAGGGATTAGCTGTCGGTCTGACAGGGTGGCGGATTCGCTGCCAAGGCTGTCGTACGTGCGAGATCTTTATGCCCATGGCTAATGGTGTCCTCTGAATGAGAGCAAAGTGTGAAGATGCTCAGAGTTTAGAGGTTGACTTTTACCAGCAAGATGCAGTACTTGAATCTTTTAATGACCTTGAAACATGGTTCTTAACTGCCATTAAAAAAGAAAAACAAAAATAAAACCAGCATTTTTTTTTTTGAGTGCCAGTGGACTTGTTCTAAGAAGCAGGGAAACTGGTTTCTTGTGTTGCTAACAATAGTGAGCCAACTCAGTGACATCAGTCCATGAGCCTCGGTCCCTCACGCCTCTTGGGATCTTCAGGCAGTGACATTTCTTAGAGGTATTTTTCCCTTGGAACTGCAGCAAACCATTTAGAAATGGGAGTGCAAAAAAAGGCATGTTAGAAAAGGGCAATCCCATTGTGCTTATGAACGAAAATCTGTGCAGAAAATTCTTGGCATTTACCGAAAAGTCCACAAAAGACATTGTGCTAGCGAAGGACTTGGGATATTACCTGCTTGAAGGGGAAAGAAGCAGCACGCTTAAAAACCACTTAAAGTAATTATGAGGAGCAGGGAGGCCGTTACTGACATCAGCGCAGAGCTGCCAGACCCCCGTGCCGCAAACTGTGCGGGTCCAGGCGAGCGGCAGCGCTGGTGCAGGGCTGGGCGGCCGCGGGCAGAACGAGGGTGACAAGCCACGGGAGAAGGTGTCAGCGTGGTGGGAGGAGGCAGTGAAAGGAGCTGGTGCAGGCCAGGAGGGACTGCAGGGAGAGACCAGAGCGGGACGCGGGAGCGGCTGCCCGTGGTGGTGCTGCGTGTGAGGGGCTGCGCTGTCGATGCAGGAGGGTTCTGCGTTAGTAGTAGCTGAGGGTGGTCAAGGCTGGGGCAAGGACTCGAGACTTGGGGATGGAGAGCAGCGTGGTGTCTTTGCCGTTTTCTCTTTAGTAGTGCTGTCAGTGCCATCCGCTTCCCATGACCCCCATCTTCAGCAAGAAACACATCAGACCTCATCAGTGGCTGTATCCTGGCTCTCTGCTGCAGGAGACCTCTTGCTCATCTCTGACTTCTCCTTCTCCACCCAGACTAACAAACAGGCGAAGGGCGGGACAGCGGGGGCTGATGGCTGAGAGCATGTGAAGGCTGCCCTGGGTGACCACAGCCTGTCCAGCCCACCATCCTCCTCTGGTAACAGCTGACCTGGATTCAGCGTGGCTTTGGAGAGAAACAGAAGGGTGAAAATGAAATCACTGGTGGGTTGAGAGAAAGATAATTTAACAGGTAAAGCAAAAGCTGTGCAAGCAAAGCAAACCGAGGGATTCATTCACTGCTTCCCATCACAGGCGGGTGTTCAGCCATCCCCAGGACAGCAGGGCTCCATCATGTCTGATGGTGACTTGGAGACAAATGCTATGACTCCAAATGTCCCCCCTTCTCCTCCTTCCCACAGCTTTTATTGTTGAGGATGACGTCATATGGTCTGGGATGTCCCTTTGCTCAGTTGGGGTCAGCTGTCCCGGCTGTGTGCACCCCCATCCTGCTCGGTGGCAGGGCAGGGAGGGGAGCAGAACAGCTCGTGGCACATCCCCGTGACACCAACACCATTTCCAGCACAAATCCAAAGCACATCCTGTACCAGGTACTGTGGAGAAACGCAGCTCTCTCCCAGACATCCCGGTACATCCCGGCAGCATCCCTAGGCCGGTGGGACAGTGATGGCGGGGGCTGCCCCTGGTCCTCTGCCAGGGCTGGGCATCTCCGTGTGTGGGCCTCTGCAAGGCCCCCGTCCTGCTGCCCTCGGGGTGCTCCAGGCGGGTGTGGAGATGAACCAGTCTGGACACCGCAACATGGATAAAAGTTGTTGCGCTGCATCACGAGACCAATGATTTGCCGTTTCCGTGGGAATCGGTGAGAGGTCTGTTTGCTGCTGCCTGATGGCCTCTGTGGACAGGCAGGCGGTGTGAGGGAGGGGGTCGGTCTTCTCCAGCCTCTTCCAGGGCTGGTGACCCCGTGGCAGCCGCCACGCTTGGGGAAGCGGATGCTTTGTCTTAATTCCAACTGCCTTTTGGAGCAAACTGCACCCTGAGAAAATATTGGTAGTGGAATTGCTGGAAACATCAGCGTGTGCTCGGTGAGAAGGGGTTGTGTTGTCTTTCCGCTCATGCGGAGCACCAAGCAGAGTGCCTGCAGTTGGCTTCCCCCAGCACCCAGCCCGCACTGAATAGCAAGTGACAGAATCATTTCTCTGCAAGAAGAATATCTCATTTATCTTCTTTCATTTCTATTCAAGAGAGAAAGGCTTGTTCCCTTGCACCGGCTTCCTCTCAATGAGCTTTTCTTTTCTGGAGAGTGTTGGTTTTCCTCACAGCTTGGTGAGCTCCTTTGAGCTCCTGGAGTCCAACCATTGCCCCAGCACTGCCAGGACACCACTGACCCCTGGCCCTCAGCACCACAGCTCCACGGGGGGCTTGGAAACCCCTCCAGGGATCATGGGGACTCCACCACTGCCCTGGGCAGCCTGGCACAGCCCTGGACAACCTTGCAGGGACCAAGGGGAAGAAGTTGCTCCTCTTGTCCAACCTAAACCTGCCCTGGGGCAAGTGGAGGCCGGTTCCTCTTGTGCTGTCCCTTGTTCCTTGGGAGCAGAGCCCGACCTCCCCTGGCTCCCCCCTCCTGTCAGCTCCTCCTCCTCCTCAGGCAGGGGTGCAGCTTTTCCTCTAAGAAAGAAGATCCCAAGGACAGGGATTGCTTCCCAGAGGGTTTCCAGGTAGCAAGTGGGGATGCAGGATGGGTGAGCTCATCTCTGTCACAGTTTCCTTACAGACCTCGTTGGCCCGGGTGTGGGACGAGAGGGTCCCACCTGCTTGTGGCCCTGGCCCCGGCCGCTGCCCAGGCTGTGCAGCCTGGCACTGCTGGAGTGAAGGCACCTGGAAGATAAGAGACTTCAGGTACCCCTTAAAGAAGCGGGATGGAGACTTTCTCTGAGCTTCCCTTTTATTTACATCCATTTTTGCAGGGTCTTGTGTTTTTTCCTCCCCAGACAAATCTTGCTGCACTCTGGTTACTGTGGCCGTTTGAACAGATTGATTTGCAAATCACCGTGATCCTCACCCTAAACACGGTGCTTTTGCTGGTGGGAAGATCAGTTATGAGCGTTTGTTTAAAGCTGTTTGATGGCTTTATAGAAATACATTAGGTTTTAATTTCTGCACGTCGGGAAGGGGATGCCGTGCCGCTGCGCGCTTCTGGCTGCGGTGTGGTTCTTTTGGTTTGGATCGGGCTGCATTGGGATGAAAGCTGAATTTCAATTCAAATCAAAGCAAAACAATATTTTAAATTGTGTCTTTATCGCTTAAATAAATGTTGCTTGAATGTACTGGACACGGAAGCCGTAAGGTAAATTTGTCAGTACCTCTCTTTTGTATTTAAAGCTGACTGATCTTTTAAACAAAGGGAGATTTGCTTTGTGTGAGTGGTTCTCATCACAAACTCTCAAAGGTATTTAAGTGCCAGAAAACAAGCCAGTATCTAGTGAGATTTCAAAATTGCCTAAGCGGTTTAGGCGTCTGCTGAGCTCCCCTTGATTTCAGTGGGAGTCTGACATTTGCTCACTCTCTTCATGTCTCGTCACCTTAATACATTGGAAAACCTGGCCCCAAATCCCTCAAGTTCTTAGAATAATGAGATCTCATTCCTTTCCCACCAGGGTTTTATTCATAGACTGGGGGAGGAAAACAAGCTTCCGTACTTCCTCAGTTCTCACTTCTCCTCTCAGCTTTGAGCGAATCAGTCCAAATAATAGCGAAAATATTCTGTGTTTCCAGTTAAAATGAAATGGAAAGCGAGCAGATAGGAGAGCTTTGCCATGCAGCGTAAGTGGCAGACCCAACGGGGAGGACTGTAAATACCAGCATTGGCTTGCATGTAAAAAGTGGATATGATGTGCCCAGCAAGGGATGGGGCTGTGGCGTGTTTGTAGCGTTTGAGTCGGTTTCCAGAGCTAAGCGTGTTTCGCTCCTGATTCGGAAGGCAAAAAGCGCGCTGGAACTGGTGGCTGTTGGCAGGGGGGAGGTTTGAACCGAGATGTTTTTATACACGCTGGGAAATGCAGATGTTGGCTTCAGCTGCGTGCTGCCAGCTCAGGGTAAACCGGTGTGCTCTTAAGGTGGGAGGTGCCTTCAGTGTAACTGGAATCGCACTGAAGTGGACAGAGCAATTTCCTCTGAGTTTTGCTTGATCCCACTTCTAATATTTCTGAAGTCTGGCTCTCGGTGTAGCTCCGTGGAGCTGTCTGGGCAGGAGCAGAGTGCGAGCATAGGAATGATGATCTTTCTCTCTGAGGTCATAGGAATATTGAACTGGAATGAAAAAAATGTATTTTCCTCTAACTTTATTTTGGAAAACAACTTAATTGAGCTAATTACTTACCTCTCTGTTGATAAAGAATAAGAAACTGAAATCGGTCGGGTAGCGGGTGGCACTGGTCCGCTCTGCTCGTACACACCGCTGCTCCCTGCACCTGCAGTCGGGTTGTCATCATCACTCCAGTCACTGCTGTGTTACCCCAACCCGCCGTGGGGTACCCTGTGCAGTGGATCACCCCGCGCCGTGGGGTACCCTGTGCCATGGATCACCCCATGCCGTGGGACACCCTGCGCTGTGGCTGCTCGGCTGTGTCTCCCACCGCGGCTCTGCCTCTGCCGCGCACACAGCTCCCGCTGCAGCCAGGCTGCAAACCTCATCAGAGGCACCCTCTAAGCTGCCATTTCCTTTTTATTTTCCCTTTTTTTTTTGGTCTCTTGTTGTGCCTTAATTCAGGTTTGGTTGTAAGTGGGGCAAGGCTGCCACCTAATTCCTTTGCCTGGGGTTCTGGTAATGCCGTAACACGACGCCTCTGGGGAGTGGGCTTTTTCTTTATCTGTGGTCTTGGTTTTCTTTGGCGTTTTCATTGTTCCCTGAGGCCTGGGACTAAACGGGAGGGACAGATCTGGGCCAGGGAGGGTCAGGAGTCACTGTGCTGCTGTCCTGCCCTCTCCTCACGGTGTGATGTGAACTGCAGCAACCTCTTACCGTGGTCACCGAGCTGCACATCTGGAGCCCTCTGCAGAGCAGTCACCAGCTGCAGGGTGCTGTAAGAGAGTGTTTCTCTGCGTAAAAATCAGCAGGTTAAGTGTCTGGGCTTTATAAATTATATTTGAAGCGTTGCTGTGGATTTGGTCCGAGACCTTGGATTTGGTCCGAGACCGATGAACCTTTGTTTTTCATCTGGAAATGCAGGGGACTAATCGATTTCCCCCCGAGGGAAATTCCACCCATAGACCCATCAATAGGGTGGTGGTGACAAACGGGCACCTACAGCGGGAGAATGCAGATCCCAGGATGGAGTGTGCCTCTCTCTGCATCCTCCATTCGCTCATGCACTTGCCCCTCAGTTTTCTTTCTAAATATAAAAAGTGCCATTAAAAGTTGACACAAGTCCATCAACATCCTACTATCAAAAACAGTTCCTGAGCACCTAGAAAACTAAACATGTAAATGATCAGACTGCTGCTGGGTGCTGATGGTCTGGGTGGGTGTAATTGAGAGCTGCTGGCAGAACCTGAGGAGCAGGACATCGGGTTACTGCATGGGATTGTCTGGTGGCAGCATAACCTGTAGATGTGGTGCTGAGGGACATGGTTTAGTGGTGCCCTGGCAGTGCTGGAGGAACGGTTGGACTTGGTGGTCTTAAAGGTCCCTTCCAACCAAAAGGAGTCTGTGATTCCATGACTCTGAGGCTCTCTAACAGTGACACGGCTGTCAGCTGCTCTGGTGCATGCCGAGGTTCCAAGTTTGCCATTGCAGGGAGCACCCACAGTGTCCTGGGAGGCTGTGGGAACAGGGTCCTGCATGGGCAGGGGCTGCCAGCGCCACGGGGATGGGCCACGTGTGCGGGGTCCCTTCCTTGGCTCGTGTCCCCATGTGTGTCCTGGGACCACTGGTGTGGTTCCCGACGGGACTGGCCGTGGCAGTCTTGGCCACGAGGGTTTAGCAGGGCCGCATGTGGAGCATCATTTTGTTGGGTTAGGTTGGTGCTGTCTGCAGCAACAGAGGAGAGGAGGCTTGTGGACGAGCTGGAGTGGAAGGAACAGGGTTAAATCTGCGCAATCGGGTGACGGTTGGGAATAGGCATTTTGGGATGGCATCCTGGAGGCGGTTGCTGGAGTTGTCAAGTCCCGTCTGTGCTATTGCTGGCAGGCAGCTGTGATTTCCTTCAGGGTTTCTCTATGGCTGCAGTAGCTGAAGGGATGCTGGAGCAGGAGGTGGATTTTGCTTTCAGCTACCTGTGAGGCCAGGGGGGATCTGGGGGAGAGGTGTCACTGAGGGTTGGGGGAAGGTCTTGCCACCCGGAGAGGCAGTGCTTGTGCCCCGCTGCTGTTGGTGCCAGTTGCCCTTTCGCCACACTCGTGATCACAGTGTTGGTGCTCTGGGAATGGCTCCTACTGCACATGAATGTTTCCAGCACCTTCCAGTGTGGGTGACCCAGCCCCTTTTTTTTTTTTTTACCCTCTGAACAGTTTCTCCTCACTCGTGTGGCTGTGTTGGGTCTGTCCTGGCAGGCCTGCCTGGACCGGTGTGGTCTGGAGGGACGTGGGGGGGACAGCTGGGTGGGAGA
>WTSP01027938.1:0-11507 GCA_025331215.1 Actenoides lindsayi | reverse complement strand
CTGCTCCTCACCACCCTTGTGCTCCAGCCCCTTCCCCAGTTCCGTTGCCCTTCTCTGGCCACGCTCCAGCCCCTCAAGGTCCTGCTGGGAGTTGAGGGGCCATCACTGGGGTGCTGCTCATCTGGCACCACACCTCCCATAGCGAGCACCGTGCTGCACTGCTGATGAACATGTGAAATTGTGTGACTGTTGATGTGCCCGTGTCACAAGCATGTGCAACGCGTGCACCTGCCCTCCTGGTGTGAACAAACTAAAAGTGCCTTAGCAGGGAGCTTGTGGTGGGGGCAGAGGGTGGTGACTGGCATCCCCTGACTGTTTCTGTGGGTGATCCAGCAGTCCCAGTCTTGAGTAGAGGGACAGAAG
Source organism: Actenoides lindsayi (assembly GCA_025331215.1). NCBI lineage: Eukaryota > Metazoa > Chordata > Aves > Coraciiformes > Alcedinidae > Actenoides > Actenoides lindsayi. The sequence goes on along the minus strand of WTSP01027938.1, from coordinate 11,144 downwards.
GATCATGGTCCGTGTGGATTTGTGTCATAGCTTCCTGTGTCCTGGCTTCTGGTAGGTGCTGCCCCATTATTCCTGATAGTTGCCTTGGGTCTCCTGAATGGGGATATTCTTCTGGTGGCTTCTTTCTTCATACTGGGCTTTTAACACAGTGTATTGTGTGTTTTCCTGGGGTGTCATGTCTGCAGGCAAATCTGAAGAAGTTCATGGAGTATGTGCAGATGCTAAATGTGGAGAAGGTCTGCAGACTGCTGGAGAAGGGACTGGACCCCAACTTCCATGATCCGGATACTGGAGGTGAGACTGGCTTTTCCAGAGAGGGGACAATGACAGAGCAGGGTTGGGGGAGGAAGTGTCCTGGGGACACAGTGAGAAATTGGGGGTTGGTTGGTTTTGAGGGGGGGTGTAGCAAAGGCTATATTGCCTGAGACGTAAGGCTTGGAACAGAGAGATTTACATTGTATTTCTCAGTAGTGTGTCTTTTTATGATGCTTGGGTCTTGGGAGCAGGAAGTTACAGAAGGCACCTGGGAGAAGAAGGTGTGTGTGGGTAGGCTACGGAGTCTGGGAACACGGCATGAAATGGGAGAGCTGTGGGGCCATGTGACTCTCAGTGGGATTCTGGGGAGGATGAGGCTGTCTCTGGGGCTGCCAAGTTGGGTGAATGCAAGTTGCTGCCTGAGGATCTCTTCATGAAGCAGTCGGAAGGTTTGAGAAGCCTGGTGACTGCCAAGTTGGGCAAGTGAGAGTTGCTGCCCAAGGATCTCTTCATGAAGCAGTCAGAAGGTTTGAGAAGCCTGGTGGCTGGAGCGGAGGCTCTCGGGTTGTGTGCCGGCTCCTGGCTGTGAGAAGTGAGAATCAGGCTCTAGCATGTTTTCCTTAGTGATGGGGCTGTGAGGGAGGACCTCTCCCCATCTCCCCCCTCCCCATCTGCCCTGCTGTGACGTCTCGTAGTTGTCTTCTGAGAGAGGAGTTGCTGCTTTTGTTGTTCCTATTTTAAAGTAATGCAGCTTATTAGTATTTATTATAGAGTTGGTCTTTGTGTGAGTCATGGGCATGTTTCCAAGCCATGAGCAGACTCCAATCTGGTGATTAATTTCCTGTGTTTCTGGTTCAGCTGGATGGTTTTTCAGGTTGTTTCTGAAACACTGGCTGCCTCTGTACTCGGAAATTCCGTGTGTCCAGACCATTTTCAGCAGCGAGAGCAGGTGGCAGAGCGTGGTGTCGCTCATGCTGTTGACCTTGCTCATCCTCCCAGCCGTCGTGGCTGCATTTGAATGGCCTTTTGGGAAGGGCCTCCACCAGCTGCTGAGCTGGGCAGCTGAAAGCTGGTGCAGCCAAACTCTGGTAAGGAGCATCTGAACAGCACCCAGGAGTGTTTGTACTGCTCCATTTGCCAGTGTAGCCTCTCCGTCTGAACCTGCCAGGGTGTCCCGATGGGCAGCTGCTCACACAACAAATAGCTGCTGCCTGCAAGTGCCATCCCCGTCTGCCGCGGGGCATGTCCAAACATCTAGGCTCCGGGTGGACTTCGTTTTTGCCCAGGACCTTACAAGCATTTTGAGGGATCTTTCTTTCTAGAGAAAGTCTTCCAGTCTTCTAAAGCTGGTTCAGCTTCCCAGAGTACCTGGTACTGCGGTGTGCAGTGGGCTGCTTGAAAAGATGCTGGGAGAGTTTTGGATCTGACACAGTTTAAACCCAGATGTTATTTCACAGAAGGGTCGAGGCTTGTAGGGGCAGGCTCTGGAGTACTGAAAAGACTGTTAAATGGAGAGGGGGAAGAAGCAAAAACACCTGACCCAAACAGTTGTTTGGATTGGCTCAGAACCAAGGGCAAAACCAGAGCTATGAGACATGAAAATGGGCTGTTGGAGCATGGGGAGTCTTGGACACCTCGCTTCTGGAGTCCTAATTCTTGGCAAAACCACTTTGTTACTGTTTGCTTTATGGTCTGTTTCCTGAACATGGAAGAACGACATAAACCTGCTGCTCTGTGCTCACGGGCTTCTGGAATTGGAGACCAGATGGAGCCCGTGTGCATCCAGCCTGACCTCCTGTATCTCACAGGGTTCTCTTCACCCTGGCGTGTGTGTTCTCTAAACAAAGCTTAAACGTGTTTCCACAAAGTCATCAATCTGGATTCAGGGAACAGAAGATCTGCGCCTTTCCTTCGTTATTTGGTTAATCACCCTCAGTGTTTAAAATTCATACTGCATTTAAATTTGTGTGCTTCAGCTTTCAGCTGTCGTTACACTTTATCTTCTAGATTAAAGAGCACTTTAGTACCCGGTATGTCTTCACATGAAGGTATTTATACATGGTAATCAAGTCAACATTCAATCTTCCTTTCTTTAATTAAAGAGATGCCAAACTTCTCCAGTCTTTCAGTTGAAGGTTTTCCCTCCAGTTTTCCTGTCATTTTGGTGACTTATATGTCACCACTTCATTTCTCAGAGGTTTTTAAGAGCACGGGTGCCAGCCAGCCTGCTCCGGCCTGCTCTGGCCTGCTCCGGCCTGCTCCGGCCTGCTCCAGCCTGCACCGCTTACCAAGGGCAGGGCAGCTCTTCCCATAGGTCCCTGCTCTCCAGGCTTCAAGGCCATGTTTGGGAGGATGGAGGTGACCGTGTGTCTCTGGGATGGGACCCTCTGTTATGTCCTGCTAGACAGAGGTGCTAGGGGGTTCCCCTTCCTGTTCCTTCTCCTGCCTTGGGTCCTACCCCCACCTTAACCTGGGGTTACTGGGCCCATTTTGGCTGAGGAAGTGGAACCACTGAGCTGTTCCGTGCTTGGGAGCTTTGTTTGTTCTGAGGAGGCTGTTTTAATGTCCGTTGACTTCCCATGCAGCCTGGGCTGGAGGAGTGTAGCAGGAGCGTGCTGCTCCCACCCGGGCTGCTGATGAGGCTGGAGGGGTCTGGCTTGGATCCCAGGCAGGAACATTTCGCAGAGCTGTGACCACAGGGTGCGGCTGCTGTGGCCACCTAGGACACCACATCTCCTCCCCGATGTGGAGCATCTCAAATGTGTTGTGCAAGATTTCCATGTCTGTAGGTCCTGGTTCTGGGATTGCCTGGCCCTGATTGCTCCTGGTGCTCTTCCAAGCCTTGTGACATCTACAAATCTGATCAGACATCTGCATTTACCTCAGGATACTTGATGAGGATCTAGAGTAGAGTCAAGGCCAACACCCTGAAGAGCTTCTTCGGCACCCACATGCTTGGCCACGTTCCTCAGTGACCTCTCTGGCTGCTGCTCTTCAGCTGGGTTTGTGTTCATTTGGAACATGCCTGACTGACATTTTGCACCACTCATTTTTAATGCCGTGTAGGACTCAGCCGAGCATCAGTCACACGATCAATGCTGCTGTCTGCACCAGGCAGCCGCGTGCTGTACCGCGGGAAGGAATTACCTTGAGGTAGGAAGACCGATTTACTCTGAAGCTTGATTGGGTGATGTTAATAATACAGGTTTTCTTTAATGCTGTGTCAGTTAAATTCCAAATCAATTTTCCCAGCATTTTTCCAGGACCACTGTTATTTTTCTGACTTGTGGTTTCATGGATCGTTTTACTTGCCCTGTTTTGAACACTGGCCTGACGCTGCTTTTCTTTTGGTGTTTTTGGGTGTCCCAGTATTTCAAAATGTATTAAAGTTTAACTTTTTTTGAACCAGGAAGATCTTCAGGGAGAAGATAAGGAGAGCGATACACAACATTCACTAGATGCAAACAGTTTATTCAGTCTCAGGAAGCTCATGCCAAAAATTCTTACTTGGTAGTGGAAAGGAAAATGAAGGATTTCCACAGCAGCAAGGTGAATTTTGCTGTCTGGATTTGTTAGCCATTCTACATTGTCTGCCTGGTGACTACCAGGCTTGCAGTGGGACTGGGAACTTGTAGTGGTATTATCAAATTTTCACCTGGCTAGCTGGGACTTTCTTCTTCCCACATCATCTCCGGCTGGCTAGAAAGCAGCCACATATTTACCAGGTTTTTACTCAAGACATTGCGATCCAAAGTTGTGTTCCCGTGCGTTGGAGTGAGTTTTCCACAGCGTTTTCCTCCAAGCTGAAGTTGCCCTGATAGTGCAAATGCTTTTTTTTACAACTTGGAGATAAACACTTGGTAGGTTTTTTTTTAGCTGGTGGTCTGCAACAAAATCCTATGAAGGCCTGTCCTGGGTTTGGCTGGGATGGGGTTAATTTTCACCAGAAGCTTTGAGGGGCCACAGCCAGGAGAGGTGGGACCGAAGGAGACAGTGGTATGTTGGATACCAGTCATGAGGGGATGGGGAGATGGGGAAGCAAATGCAGGTGGGTTCTGGCTGCTGAGCAATTGCATCACTCACTTTCGATGTTATTTCATGAGTATTATTGTTATTACTGTTGTTTCTTCTCTCTTTGTGTTCTATAAACTCTCTTTAACTCAGCCCGTGGGGTTTTACCTTCTTCTCTCGATTCTCTCCCCATCCCACTGCGGGGTGCAGTGAGGGAACAGCCTCGTGGTGCTCACTTACTGGCTGGGTCTAAACCACAAGGACCTTTTAGCTGATGACTCCAGACACTGATCCACAGGCATTCGAAGCCCTGCCCTGGATAATCAGTGGCCACATGAGGCGTGATGGGATTTTAATGCAAACTCTCTCCCTGGTCCTCCTCGTGCCCACTCAGCACTGTCTCTTCCTCATAGCAAGTGGACATCCCTAGTATTCTCAACCAGTGTAATTCTCTGTGGAGTTCAGCACTGGCCATTCTATCACAGTTCTTATTCCACTAAAAGCAACCAGTGTCCTTTTCCTGGATATCCAGCCTCCCAGGCTGAACACCCCCCGCTCTCCCAGCCTGGCCTCCCAGCAGAGGGGTTCCAGCCCTCTGATCAGCTTCATTGCCTCCTCTGGATGTGCTCCAGCAGGTCCCCGTCCTCCTTGTGCTGGGGGCTCTAGGGCTGGACATGGTGTTCCAGGAGGGGACACTGACCTCTACCTCCTGCTGAAGGCCTCGGTGTTGTCAGGGGTGCCTGTTCTGTGACGCTGATCGTCTCAAGCACTCGGTGGTGGTGCGCTCGGTGTTGCACCCCAACAGCAGGACGCGGTGTAGGAGTACAGCACCCCGGTGGGGGCTGACTCCTTTAGCCGAGGCATCGCTCTCTTTCCTAGTGGTGCTTTTCTTGCTGTTGTTAAGAGCCTGGTGCATTCTTATCTGAACTTCAGGGTAATGGGCAGAGGGAAAGCGAATTATTTTTCTCAGATTGTTTGTTTTCCAGTACCAGTTTCCATACTGCCCTTTATGGGAGTATATTAAGCAGTGTGATTGACGCGTGTCAGTTGTGCTCCTTTTTTGTACCATCTTGTCCTGGGAGAAAATAAATATACATATGTGCAGGATGGTGTTTTATTTTGATGAACGGTAAAGTAAAAACGTGGTTGTTCCGTGTCCTTCCTGCTCTGTCTTTACATTAGACCAAGGGTGATGGACAGAGGAGTATTTTGTCTTGTAGTTTTATATTCAAGGGGCTTAACCAAGTCTCAGTTGGCCATGCAGGAGAGGAGTTAAAGTGAGTGTGCGCAGTCCTCAAGGTTGATCAAAGGAGGAGGGCGCTGGTTTGCCCAGACTGGGAAAGACACCGGGACACTGAGAAGGACACAAGACATTGGGGGTGGAGTGAGTTGCTGAGGATGAAGCAAGTGAAATCTTGATGCCTGACCCCATCTCCTTGCCAGTCCCTGTGGAAGCAGAGAAAAGGTGTAGAGAGAAAGAAGAGCATTTATTTAATAATTTGTATCATAGTATGGTTTGGGCTGGAAGGGGCCTTAAAGATCATCCAGTTCCAACCCCCTGCCATGGGCTGGGACACCTCCCACTAGACTGGGTTGCTCAAAGCCCCATCCAACCTGGTCTTGAACACATCCAGTGATGGAGCAGCCACAGCTTCCCTGGGCAACCTGTGCCAGGGTCTCAGCACCCTCAGAGTGCAGAGCTTCTTCCTCTTTTCTCATCTAAATCTCCCCTCTGCCAGTTTGAAGCCATGTCCTGTTGCTACAAGCCTTTGTAAAAAGTCCCTCCCCAGCTTTCTTGTAGCCCCCTTTAGATACTGGGAGATTACAATAAGGTCTCCCCAGAGCCTTCTCTTCTCCAGGCTGAGCCCCTCCAACTCTCTCAGCCTGGCCTTGTAGGAGAGGTGTTCCAGCCCTCTGATCTTCTCCGCGGTCCTCCTCCTCTTCTAGAATGGGGAAGCCCCTTGGTGATTTGGACTTGGCTGCCAAGTCAAGGTTTCTCACTCCTACATGGTTTGAAAACCTCAGTCTTTTCTGGGTTGGAAAAATGTCTGTACTGAATTTTTAACCTGGAGCTTTCAGGTTTATCAGTAAATTGATGGGGCCGTGGGCAGATGTCCAATGAAGATTTCAAGAGAAGGAATAAATAAATGATGGTATTTCCAGTGCCTGGTATTTAACAAAGACAGAAAAAGCTGCAGTGCTGGAGTGCTATTCTTAACTCCTCAGCCCTCCTTTGCAAAGCCGCTGTAGTAAATGTACTCTCCTTGTAGGCAGAGCAGCATCGCCATTAGCGCTGCTCTTTTATCCACCGCGGCTCCCGGGGTGGCTCTACCGGGGCTGTTGCAAAGAGGCCCTGACACCAAGCGCTCCTTTCTGGGTGGCCAGGTCTTCAGCAGCTTGGGTAATTACAAACACCATTTGTTCTCCTTCCTCGTACAGGGGAACCCAAACCCTTGAGGTTTTAGCAATCCAGGCCTTCAGCAGCTAAAGCTTTCTCCTTCATGCCTTCCCGTGCAGCGCAAGCGGTCCCTCCAGCCCCGTCCCAAAGCAGTGTGTAGCTGCTCTGCTGGTTTCTGAGGCAGTGAATGCAGTATCACTGCTTCAAAGACTTTGCAGTATAGATCCCTAATGCAAACTATTCATCGTCTTCTTGGTTTTCTTAACCTCTTATTTGCCTCTCATCACCTGGGGGAAAAAATATCCCTGCAGAAATTATTTGTGGGTCACCATCCACGATCCTGTTCAAGGCAGGGAAATGAACAGTCTTACCTGTGGCCTGCTGGCTTTTCCAGGGAGCACAGGGCTCCACGTGCTTGTGGACTATTTCTTTTAAAGGAGACGAGACCTGCCTCAGGTTTCAGTTCTTGCAGCTCAGAAGGCGATACATCTGTGTTGTAGGTGAGGAGGATGAGGCACATCTGCCCAGTTCACCCAGGCCACCAGAAACCTGTGCTTACTCTTGGTTTCCGTCCCAGCGTGTGCTGTTCTTCCTGCTCACAGCTGGGAGGGGACACATTTCCCTTCTTCTGCCATCAATGCAGCCCGCTGGTACCTCTCAATCAGTGATGGGTTTGTGGAGCCACGGGGGGTTGCAGCCCAGTCACAACAGGGACCCCTCACATCTTGTCTGTCCGGAGACAAATCGTTCTGAGCCCCGAGCAGTTCCCCTGCGTGCCGGTGCTGCGTGTGGGGAGCTCCCCAAGGCACGTGGGACTTCCCCGCCTAAAGGAACACTCTTCTGCGGAGTTAAATCCCATGAATGGCCTTGGAATGCCACCGGCTGCACCGTACAATGCTCAGAGCTTCGTGGAGCCAACCTCACAGAGGAGCCAATGGGCTGCTTCCTGTAGGTACCTTCTAAGGGTGGGAAAAAAATAACCCGAGAAGTTACCATTATTCTAAAATCAGAGGCACGGCCGAGCGATGGCTTCGCAGACAGCAGAGAGAAAGGCAGTCCTCAGCACGTACTAGAGGGTGGCACCGGGCAGCAGCAGGGAATCGCGGCGGGACAAAGACGCGTTCTCCACCGCGTGCGGCAGCGCGGGCCCTGGCCCCCTACGGTGCGAGGACAGATGGTGGCAGGAAGGAGCGAGCGCGGAGGAGCACCCGCTGTGCACGACGGGCTCCGAGCCCGAGCAGCCACCCCTCTCCTGCGCGCTGCCCGCGCTCCTGCGCCATTACCCCCCAGACAGCCCCGGGGCCTCGCGTTCCTCTCTGGTCTAGTACCGGCCCTGGCTGCTGGAGTGGCTGAGAGTCAGCTGGAAGCGCTGGGGCAGCCAGCGGTTGTGGGTCCGTGGCGGAGACATCGGGTGAAACTCCAAGGGCTCGTGGTTTCTGAAGTTATTGCCCATCTCGGTTCAAAATCTGTTGATCTCGTTGCTTTAAATCTTCTCTTTTCTTTAAGCAAACGGACGGCATTTCTTTGAATCAGACACGCAACTGGAGGTGAATGAAAAATGCTGTGTTTGCATTCAGCTGAGACTGGAGACAAAATGTCATCTTGTAGTGGTTTCACCTGGAGCTGAAAAACGCTGCCACGAGGGTCTGCTCATAGGTGGTACTTGGCGTGGACAGGTACTCACTGCTGTTGTGTACTACAGGTCTGTACAGCAGCAGCATGTGGACAGTAACCCGCCTCTGCAGTAGCGAGCGTGGAAACTTTCATATCAACCCTGTTGTCATCTCAACTTGAACAGAGTTCCTAAATGGTAGATCAAGTCCTGGAGTAGCACAGATTATTTTTTTTAAGCTGTTTTTATGTTGTTAAATTCTGGCATCAGGCTGGAGAGAGGTTGTTCCTGCTTGTGTTGGAGCACTCTCTGCTCCAAGGTTTCTCACCTTCCTTCACCACGTGAATTCCAGTTCTCGTGAGTGCACGTGAATCCCAGATCTCATGACATCCCCCCACCCCGATGTGAGGGGCCTCCGCAGTTTGATTCTTCTGCGAGGCTGTGGAGGAGCATCCTCATCGCATGACACGGTGACTGTCCTCTCAAGTTGTCTCTTTGCTGCCGGCTTCTGGGGCGTGTGTGGATAACACCTGATCTGGAGCTGAGAGGGAACAGGGGATCTTGGTCCGGTTGTGGATATGGGAGCTCAAGTGTTTTATTCCACAGTGCAGCCATGTTTGGGTTCTCTGCTTTCACTGAAGGGACCAGCCTGAGAACTGCCAGAATCTCTTGTTTGCAAGGAAAACATCAGCGATGCTTTCCATCCTAAGCTTCTTTCAGCAGAACGAAGAGGAAACATAGTTAGAAGACAAAACCGTGGAGAAAACACTCCTTTAAGTGGAGCAGGAATGAACTCCTGCAAGCTTTCCTGGTGCTCTAGCTGCCAGGGCAGAGTGCTCTCAGTGTAGTGCCCTGGTCCTGTGCTGCTCTTGGCACAGTGCCCTGGTCCTGTGCTGCTCTTGCCATTCAGGCTGCTGGATCTCAAGGGAGCCCTTTGTGCAAGGAAGCTGCTTCAGTCCCCACCTCTGCTTCCCTACAACCAAATGACTAAAGGAACAGTCCCAGCAGTAGCTTTTTGGATCTGGACCATGTCACCTTCCCCGGGCACCAGTGGTGCTCCCAGGTACTGCTCTCGTCTGCTGGTCCCAGTGTGCTGTCGCAGCTCTTGGCTGCAGGATTTGATCTCAGCCCCATCAGGGATCAGGTGCTCTGGGGCAGCTGGTGCTGGCTTGGCTGGGCAAGCTCCATCCGTTAGAGCCGTGCAGCAAGCATCGGAGGGAGCCTGGTCTCGGACCCACGCTGTGGAGCTCGGCTGCCCAACAGCCCCAGGTAGAGTCTGGCCAGCAGCTCCTCCTTACAGCCATTACAGAATCCCAGAACCCCAGCATGGTGGGGTTGGCAGGGCCCTCTGGAGATGCTCTGGTGTTCCCCCCCCCCTGCTCCATCCAGCAGGGTCACCCAGAGCAGGGGGCCCATCAGCGCAGTGTCCAGCCGGGCTGGGAATCTCTCCAGGCAAGGAGACTCCACAGCCTCTCTGGGCAGCCTGGCACAGCCTCCCACACCCTCACACCAAACAACTTGCTCCTCCTGCTCAGATGGAACCTCCTGGCTTCCAGTTGGTGCCCCTTGCTGCCCCTTGTCCTGTGGCTGGGCACCACTGAGCAGAGTCTGGCCCCATCCTCTTGAGCCCCTCCCTTTAGATTGAGAACTCCACTAGTTTCTTAGGCCGTGCAATGTGTTGTCTTGCCAGTTCTTGTTTGCTGCAACAGTTCTTGTGCTCTTATTAGTTAATTACTTTAAGCATATATTTGGATACGCACGTTTCCAAGAATTAACAAAGTGTAATCACTAAAGTCCTGGATTAGGCAGTAATTGGATTAGATTTAGTGAACAAATTGGTAGCTGCAGTTCATTCAGTGCCTCCTGAAATGCCCTATTTGGACCTTTCTCAGTCTTCAGGATTTAAGGTGATGTGAGAGGTTTTCCAATTGAATTTGGCATGTTAGTAACTGAGACTCGAGGAAGATTTGAAGCGGTGTTTTCTGTGTCTTTCGCCATTTTGAGAAGATTGTCTCATTTAAACGAGACATGGAAGGAAGGCTGGTGGTTGAACTGCACGTGGGAATGGAAGCGGATGCCTGCAGCAGGGCGGATGAGGAGACCTCCGTTCATATGCACAATTTGAAGCCTGTAGCCATCTTGAGTTCTTATCACACTGCAAGGGCCAAATGTGTGCTCTCAACATAATTAAAAATAGCCACAAATAAGGAAGAGATTTTATAGAAATTACGGTGAAAAAGCAGTAACCAAAAGTCGGTGACAAGAGAAAGAAGAGAAATTAAAACCATGGTGTTTGGCACAGCAGATAAGTGATGGTCCTTAAAAAGCCATGACTTCACTAGACTCTCCCCTCTGGCTTCCCTTTGGCTTTGGCTGGAGGTGGCCTTAGCTAAAGAGCTGGGGAGCTGCACAGCAGGTGGGTTTGGTGTTGATGGAGAGGTAGGAGAAGGGCTCTCCTGCCTCAGGAGCTCACCCATGGCCATCTGCTCTTCATCTCCCTTGGTGTGCGAATTGGGACCCCCCCATCCCTATCCTGCTTCAGTGGACGAGTGGACTGTGCTGCCACTCAGCCACCCAGCTCTTCTGAACCTCAGCCACCACAGCGATGTCTCTGTGGACTCTTTGTCAGTGGTGAAAAGCAGTGGCATTTTCCAACGTTTCTCATGCTGTGTCCTGCACTGCTCTCCCCGAGAGAAGGGTTGTAGGCTGTTACCAACAACCCTCCACCAAACCCTGATCTTCACAGCTACTGCTGAGCTGCAGATGGATGAATGGGCCGAGCTCGCACGCTGGGCTCGTGTTATAGATGCATGGACCTGGATGCAATTACCCATTTATTTGTTGTCTGTCTGTTATAAAGGATTTTTT